>JADLZK010008872.1:0-130538 GCA_015847255.1 Hyparrhenia diplandra
AGAGAACAGCATCAGCACCCAAAGGAAACACGTTGGCCTTGAACAAGATTCGGCTTCCCAGCCCCAGCTTGAGCATTCGGACATCAGATTCCGACATGAAGGACCAACGGATTCACTTCTTCCAGGCTGCCGATCGAAGGGTGTTCTGTTTGGACCAGTTAGGGCGTGGGTTCTTCTTGGAGGCGGACGCCCCCCGCATGGTGATGTTGCCTTGCCTCCACAGGCCCAAGTTGGAACCCATCTCCCTCTACGTCCCCTGCGCCGAGCCTGATTTCGATGACCTCAATGGCATTGGTGCTGGAAACCTTTTCATCATGGAGAGGAGGGTTGCCAAACCAGAGCCTGGCGATTGTGGCGGCTCTCAGTTTCAGTTTGAGGCCTTGGTCTACCGCAAGCCCTGCGTCAATCGCTTCCAGTTCAAGTCCTGGCACTGCCAGCCACTCTCACCACCGCCGCCATGCATCCAGGACGGTGCCGGTCACAGCTGGCTAGAAATCAGCTCCTACGCTGTTGTTGGCTCTCAGATCTGCATATCCGTGGATGGTGACAGCACTTACTGCTTGGTCGACGCGTCCTCCGTGAGCGACACCTATAGCTGGAGTGAAGTGGGCAAGTGGACGTTGCCCTTCCAAGGCAAAGTTCACTACGCACCTGAGCTCAAGCTCTGGTTTGGCTTCACTGCCAAGGACCAGAACCTGGCTGCTGCTGACCTCTCAACCATGGATTCCCATTCGCAGCCACAGCTCCTGCACTCTTGGAAGGAACTTGAGCCACCCAAAGAATGGCAGCAGGTACAGGATCCTCAGCTTGTCAGCCTTGGCTCTGGAAGGTTCTGCATCGCAAGGTTCTTTCGCACCGCTTCTCCAAACAGTGGCTTTGAGAATGAATCAGGTTCCCAGAATGTTACTGTCCTGACTGGTGTACAGGTTGCCCGTTCCCATGGCTTCGGTGGCAAAGTAAACCTTGAAATGACCAAGCACAATTCACTATGCCACAAGTCTAGGTGTGGCGAGGACACTGTCACAACGGTCTTCTGAATCATTTTAGGGTGTCTTTGACTCGTATCGTCCGAATAATTTCCTGTCTCCTGTGTCTCCCGTACATTGTGTTGTTCGTACAATATTGGTGATTCTCCTGCAAAATCTTTATTTTAGGGTGTTTTTCATTCCTCTATTACTTACTATACAATTGGGCAGGCACCTACGGTATCCACGGTAGCAAAATTACTTTTGCCCGTTTGATCTCAGCTTCTACGTCTAGATTTTATCCTTGTTACTGTTTTCCAAATCCTATTGTTACTGTTTGGGTCCGGTAGCAAAATACTTTTTGCCCGTTTGATCCCCTAAGCCCCCAAGCCCAGTATAAAAAAAAAAAAAAAGACAACTCTCGTTTCTTCCGTCTCTCCCAATCCCGCGGCCTCGCAGGAGCCTCGCCTCCGCCGCCCGCCCCCACCTTCGCGCGTGGTGGCGGAGCAGCCATGGCGGCGGCCGGCGGAGCAGCCATGGCGGCGGCCGGCAGAGCAGCCATGGTGGCGGCGCCCTCCTCCTCCTCCTCCCTGCCACTGTCCTCTTCTTCCCTAATTGCCTGCCTCTCACCTCGTCACCGGTGCGTTTCAAACCTAACCCTAACCCTTCTTCTTCTTCTCTCCTCCTCCGCTCTCCTCGTGCCGAGGCGACGGCGACGGAGGTCATGGCGGCGGCGATGAAGGCACCACAGCCGGCGTCGTACTGTCGCCGGTCCTGTTCGTCGCCATCTACAGGCACGGCGTGGCGTGCCAGCTGCGGTCGTCGCCGGTGACCGCTCCCCCACTGTGCGACGCGTTCTGCTCCTGGCTGCTCTGCTGTTGCCCATCTCGGTTTGGTCCCTCCTCCCCCTCCCTTCTTACCTCCTCGGAGATCCCTCTCCCAGCATGTCTGCCCGATCTGGAGGTGATGTGCCCCTATATCCATGTTAGCAAAATTGTTTTGCTATGTCTCATCATAGCTTGGTTAAATTTGCTCGGTTCCGCTGGATATTCTACCTGAGTGTTGCGGTATATATCTGAGGACATGACCATGTCAGTGAGATTTGTTTGGTTTTTCTTTCTGGTACACTGCAGTGCTCATGAATTTGTACCATATAGCAGACCACATCACCATGTCATCTATATTTGGTATCTTTGTTAGTGCACTGCAGTGCTCATGATCTCGGTCACGTCCAATGATGACTATGCTTTCCTCTTGCTGCTACCTTAATTTTGAGGGAATAGGGTGGTGCTATGATGAATACACAATATACACATGGTGGAGGCAATGCTCATTAGCTATGATGATTCTTCCTTTTGCATCTGTTGACTGTGACCGAGACAATGATCTTGAGAACGTTGATTTTATTTTTGCTGTGTTTCAACCTGATGTATTGATTCAAACCTTTCCTGGTTCTTTCTACCTTCCATCATAGGTGAGGCCTTGGCCAGGCTGCTTCAATTTTCTGTGTTTCTTTCTATCTATTCTATTTTGTGTGCTTTCGAGCCTTTGTGCTGCTTCTGTGATAACTGAGGAAATGGTGCACCATCACAGTAGAGCTTCTGATGTCATTTCCTCTGATGAGTTCTCCCTTTCTCTAATTTGATCATTGCCTTTGCTTTTGCACTCATACTTGCTCATGATCATTGCCTATGATATCAGCATTGCATTATACATTATTATGCGGTCTGAGCTCCTGCTTATTGCCCATGAAGTGATAGATATATTCCGGTTCTGAGCACACACCCTATTACCAAAGATTGTTTATTAAAGATGCAGGGTACATTGATTTGTTTTGGTTGTTGCGTCGGTTTGTTTTTGGTAAACCAAATTTGGCTTTCATCTCTAAAGCAAAAAGATGACGGTGCACAATCTTTCCAAGGTGAGGTCCAAATCGTGGAATGAGAGATCTGTACTTCCTCTTCGCTTTTCAGTGCCCAAGCACAAGTGTTAGTTTCAGTGCTTCTTGATTTATTGTTCATTTGTCTGATTCAGCTATTGTTCTACTATGGTTATCATAACTACTACTGATGCCACTCATATTTTCCATTATAGCAAACCTTATTCACTTTTGGTGCCAAAGATGACCTATGGCACCAGGTGTGGTTTCAAAAGGCTTGGTTTCAGGCTGCAATGGTGTCAGGTAAATAGCATTTCCATGCTTATGCTATTTTGCTATTGTTCTATGGTTATGATAACTGCTGGCACTGATATTATTGTTTGCTTTCAACATTCTTAAGTATTATAATTTGCTTAGAGTAACCATATGTGAAGTTTTGACTTCACTTTGATAACCTTGCATTGATCAAAGTGAAAGCATGCTAGATAGGTGAATTGAAATCTGCTCAGGCACAACTGTGATAACCTTCATTAGAATCGAAAGCATGCTAGATAGGTGAAGTTTTGACTTCACTATGCATTTTCTGTAATTACTTTTGTTAGTCAATCAAGTTTCTTAAAACGGGCTTTTGGTCTCCTTGCAGTTTTATGAATGGTCTGTAGGCAGTTCATATGGCAAAATACAGTCTGACAAACTGTACAGCAAATGTTGACCATGAATTCATTCATCTTCTTTTCTATTAGCTTCATAAAAATGATGCCGCAATTGTCAACAACAATAAAAGTGTTAATTGTCACATAAGTTAATTAGTCTGGGTAAATTGCTAATGAAGCTATAACCCTCCTTCACAACCCCATCCGTGTGATGAGATCAACATTGACTGGTTTCAGAAAAAAATGGTGCTTAAGGCAGAAAATTGAACCGCGTTATTTGTCAAGCACTCATACTATATAGCTATTAGTTTGTTTTTTACATTGATTTTTTTCTTACTGATACACTATCCAAAACCTTTCAGAGTATTCATTGGAGGATTCACAAAAATGTGAAAGGTTTGCAGAACAAGTTGAAGTGAGGCGCGTCAATGTGCTCAGCCAGTTTCTGTTCACATTATTGGAACCTCCTGCTCTGGTACTTCTCTGTACCCATTGCTTTGTTGGTGGCTAAGATCTGCTCGGTTGCTATTAGCTCTCTAGAAATGCCATGGCGTAACCTACTATAAATTTCCTTGCCTTGCCAGCCTGGACTGCAGTCTGCACTTACCCACATGAACCGTCTTTTCTATTTTTTTATTTTATAAGCTAATTAGTAGTTATGCAACAGCGGATGGCTCTTCTCCTTATTCTTGTGGATTGCTATGAATCGTATGAAAAAGATCTCTAAAACTGACATGGAGGATGATAGGTACAAGTGTGAGTAACTAGCAGTGAAATCTAACCAAAAAGAAATGTAAATCCAAATGTAGCCTATTTCTGGGGACTATGGGATTTTACCTCTATGATCCAAATGGTTATGGATGTGTACTGTTCTTCTACAGCTTTTTAGGGCAATTATAGTTGTGCACATCACTTCTCTGCAATTGTTTAGATAACCGTTTGAAAAGCCAAACTTCTTTGCCCCTACTCAATTCCACTGGACCCTCTTTTTATTTATACAGATACGAAATAGCAGGACCGCTTCGTCATTTGCCAACATGGTCGAGACCATGTTCCAAAATTCACAACCCTGTGTTTTATGTTTGAGTTAAATGCACAGTAGCACCTTAAACTTGTCATGGTGTCCTATCTGGGTCCATCATCTTGCAAAACGCACATTTGGCACCTTAAACTTGTCGTGGTGTGTCAGCTGGGTCCATCATCTTGCAAAACGCACGTCTGGCACCTTAAACTTGTCATGGTGTGCCATCTGGGTCCATCATCTTGTAAAACGCACATCTGGCACCTTAATCTTGGTTTTTGGTTCATAACCACTCATCTAGCCAAATCACCCTAAATCCAGGTGATGTGGATTGTCCACGCTGGACTAATGGGTCACCTGACCTGCAAGTGAGGCTCTCCACGCTGGCACTTCATTGGCAAATAAGCAAAAAGCCCTGCCCCCGCGCATCCTCTGGTGTCACCATTGCATTCTCTCCCTCTCGCACTCATCTTTGTACCCACTTTAAGCTTTCTCAGTAGCAGATCTTGCACATGCCCAGAGCTGGTTTTTAAGTTTCTCACCTTTGAATTGCTTCTGAAAGTTTGAGTACATATGCAACACGAAAATCGATGCTCAGAGTCTGGAAATATCTCCTCCACAACTTTTATAAGACCCTGCAAATGTGACATACACATATCAAAAGGTCAGATATAGCATAGGAGCATTCTGTTTATTTACCAACGAAATGCCAGCGTAGGGGGCCTCACGTGCAGGTCAGGTGACCCATTGGTCCAGCATGGACAGTCCACATCACTTGGATTCATGGTGATTTGGCTAGATGGGGGGGGTTATGAACCAAAAACCAAGATTAAGGTGCCAGATGTGCATTTTGCAAGATGATAGACCCAGATGGCACACCATGACAAGTTTAAGGTGCCAGATATGCGTTTTGCAAGATGATGGACCCAGATGGCACACCATGACAAATTTAAGGTGCCAGATGTGCGTTTTGCAAGATGATGGACCCAGATGGCACACCATGACAAGTTTAAGGTGCTACAGTGCATTTAACTCTTTATGTTTCTCCTCTAGCATCCTACATTTTATTGGTTGAAGCATTTTACTCTCCTTTAAGGCTTTAACATTCTTCTGTGAGACGAAGATGCTCTAAACAACAAAAGCAAGAGAGTCAACGTAGCCTCACTAATTTCGCCATTATAGTGAAACACTTTAGCAAGATTGTAATCCTTCCAGTTCAGGTGATACATTTTTTTTGGTTGCAATATGGCTACCAGCACGGCTCATGCGCATTTAACATATATCCTACTAAAGTACTAAGGATGATGATATTATTAAGCACCTGTTATGCTTTTCCACCAAATTATTTGATTATTTCGCTTTCAGAAATTGGGTTCTATGACCAAAAGGCCATCTGCCAAATTCTTTGCTCCTTTCCAGCAAGGTGTGGCCTCATGTGATCCATTATGGTTTCTTATAATTATGATTCATGACTCAATTATAATGCTCCATTTTATTTAATTAGCTTTCCATACAGTTACCATGGATTGTATGACATTTAAATTTAGATGTGTAAAATGTGTTCTACTTGCATTGATTATGTGGACTGGATGCAAGGATTCCAAGGATCTTGTCTAAATATTTTTTTTTTTGGCAGATCCTCACTACCCACTCCCATGGCTCGATTTGCTGACAAGCAATTTAGGGTTGGCACAATTTCTTTCTTACATCTCTTGCCCACCATGCCAAACATTTCCTCCATCACAGGCTATCTGATAGGCTGTACGCACCACAAAATGTATTGATAAATTCTTTGCGCATACACACATGAGATGTTCATCATTTTGTTCACAAACTGAGTAAGTCTAACATATTCAAATGTATCACCAGATTCACCCACCTGGCAGGGGTCAGAGTTCATTGCCAGCAACCTTTCCAAACATGGACCAAGATACTAAAACATTTCAGGTACCAAGATGGAAGGATCAAACATCCAGATGTGTAGTTAGCTCTTAGTACGCTACCTTCTCAGAGAACCAGTATACTGCTATCACTAATCATATTGTCATTTATGCATAAGTATTACATACTGCTTAATGTACAAATAGCTAGAATATTTAACAAATAACTGAAATACTTCACTGTCTGTATGAAATGTCTATATCAACCTATATATTACTGCAAGCAAAAACTTCGATTTGGAGAGGCAGGCACCGTTGTTAACTACCTAACATGTGGTTGTTAACCCGACTCATTAGTGAATTCTAGGAACACTAAAACAAGCAGTTAGCGAGCAATATTTCCTCATCCCCTACCTCTCATGATTGATTATTTGTCTCTTATTTTCTTTATTTGTTTGTCCATGTTTATTCAGAGATTTGGTGGACTCCAGTTGTCGGCAGATTTAAAAGAGTGTCCGTCTGACATCCTACCACCAAACATCATAGCTGAATCTTACAAAGGTTAGTCACAATGTCCGTCCCTCAAGTTTTTTTTGTGATGATTAGCAACCTTGGTTGATTGATACATTATGGATATCACATATTTGCTACCTTTGTTTCCCTTTGCTTTAGAATGCACTCCCTAAATATGTTTCTGATCATGCAGCTTGGGATACAAATAGAATATATTTCTGAGAAATTTCCAACCCTTTGCCCTTCTTAGATATTATATTAGATTATTTCACAAAACAACTGAATGTTCAGTACTGATGTACCCATATATGTGTGCTTTCCTGTTTTCTTTGTGCCAATTTCCTGTGAGTTGTATAGTTACCGCTGAATTAGCTGATAAGAATGGTCCCTAGGGTGAACTTCACAGGTCAATTTACTATCCATTATTCCTCTCTCATGGCACAATTATCCTGTTTTTCTTTTCTTCCTCTTTTGACCAGAGCAGGTCTTCTCACTATGATGTATTGTATTATCGAAGTTTATCTATGGAACCTGTTTGATACAGGCCACATGCATGGCCTCCCTGCTGTATGATATAAACTTTTTCCTTACTGTAGTTATGGTTTGAACTTGCGTCACTTTTCTTCCTTCAAGAATTCTAGCTATAACCCCTGCTCCCATCATCCTTAATGGTAAATAAGTATTGCAATATGTAGACCTCCATTATTTATGTTTTGACCATCATACTTCTTCTGAAATACTGGAGGGAGCTCCACCATTAAAGTTCCGTATCTTATTTGTTAGTAAACATCACCTTTTCTATCAAAATTCATAAATCTTAATGACATATAGTTATGTACAGCCCTAAAATCTGTAACCAATTTCATTTTGCATTGCTTTCGTGGGGGGTTATTACAGCTGTATCTTTTTTGTACAGGTTAAAGTCTGCTGCAGCTTTGTTATGTCCACTTGCTGTCAAAGCACTAATCAGCATGCCAGGTTTCATAATAGTCCTTGGTCTGACTATGTCTAGCTGTTTCAGATTAACAACTTATTTTAATTTCGTTCAAGTTACTTCTTTGAGTCTTGCATCCATGTTTTTATCTACCATATTATTTAGTCAAGACACTTGATATAATGGTTATCAATAAATAGTACTACTTGCTTGCATCACCGTGCATTGCCATCAGCCATCACTCTAAAATATGGTTGATATTACTGGGGCGACGATGCACATAATTTTTAAACAATAATCTAGATCCTATAAAACCTATGGTGCTAAAAAAATATGGCGACTCCCAAATTGAAAAGCCAAAGGAAAGGTGTTTTGCACAGTTGAACTAAGCGATGATGCGTACTTGCTTGTCCTCCTTAGCTAGATTGCCTCAACTAATAGTGGATGCCACATTTTTTCCATTTATTGTGGCAAAACAGAAATGCATTTGATTTTACGTTGTGTCCATCTACAACATTGAAAAAAAAGGATTTAGGTCGTAGTCCTGTTTCTACATGCATCTCATAGGGAGATGGAAAAGATAGTTTATGTGCTGCCCATTTGCTTGCAAACGATTAGTTTAGTGTTAATTACATAGAAGAGGTGTACTGATGTGTGTGGTTTATGCCATTCCTCCAAGACGTCATCCATCTGCTCATTTAGTAATAGCTTCTATCATTGTGTGCAGAGGCTCAAGTGCCGACCTTGATTTCCAATGATTTTTCATAATAATGTTTTAAGACAGGAAACACACTTCCCCTTTCTATATTGCTGTTGTATAAATTGGTTGTGGCAGGATGTTGTTGTTTTTTTGTTGGTTAATAGCTAAGCTAAATGGAATATTTTTGGGTTCTTTTCAGATTCAGTTAGGACTTTGTGGACAAGAAGTTGTGAATGCCATCAGTGCTACACCATTGGGCCTCTCTTCAGGCTGTGTTTGTTCTCAAGTCAACCAAGAGCAGCCTCGTGATGGTTCCCCTCCTCTGAGAGAAGATGACAAGGATGGGCATTATGTTTTTGCTGTTGGAGATAACCTCACATGTCGCTGTAATTATCTGCTTTTATGTTCTCTTTCTGCCATACGAATCTGTTTGCATGGTTGATTCTTATCGATTCTTTTCTATGTCTGCAGATAAGATCAATGCAAAAATGGGAGAAGGTAAGTTCAGGTGGCCATGTCTTCTGAAATAATTGATAAACCCACGTTGGGCATGCTGTGCAGTACATGTGCACCCGGCTACGTTCATAACTGAATGTGTCTGGAATACATCATCAGGTACTTTTTGGTCAGGTATTGGAGTGTTGGGATAAGGAATGGAAAGAAATGGTGGCTACAAGATCATTAGGGGCATTAAGAAGTACAGGGATGCTGCAATGATAGAAATTAGCATACTCAAAGCTTGGTAAATATTGGCTTGTAGTCCAATGGTAAATATGACCCACTGGGGGGTTCAAATCCCGGTGCTCGCACCTTTCCTAGGATTTTCCCAAGGATTTACCGGCGTTATGCATTAAGTGGTAAGCGGCGTTCACGTGCCTATGGTCTCCGAGATCTGATTCAGGGTTTTTATGACGTGTGTTCATAGGGTGAGTGTGCGTGCGTGTTGTTCTCGTCTGTTGTGCGTTAATTCAAAAAAAAAAAAAAAAAAAAAAAAAAAAAAAAAGTAGCTTGGTAAATATGATGAAAGTACATCCACGTGAGTCTGCTGATTCAGTTAGCACCTTCTCCCACGAAGAGGCTAGCTGAAATTGTGCACTCTATTCTTTAATTGTGTAGCATCAATTCAAATCTGGAATTTAATGGGTAACTAGCTGAAATGTGATCATCTTGGTTACAAGTGCAGGCTGTGCATCCGCTCTTGGACCAACAGAGACATAGTGCAATAAATATGAAATTTTAGGAAATACAGCTCTATCTATGCTTTCTTCTGCTCGCATTGTATAATTGGCTGATCGGGAGCTGTGACTCTGTTTCTATATATGACTACATCATCTAAATATAAAGTGCTACAATAAAGCCATGTTCATAGCACGCCTGTTAGAATACATCGCACAACAAATGAAGTATACCTGTGATATCAGTGCCCATACAGTGATGCCTGATCCGCGCGCGCATTCCACTAGTACTGTATCTGAGCATATGTCCAAACACAACGCACACTACACCTCACACGCCCTACGCCTATAAGAGATTCACGAAGCCTGAGACTCCGCTAGCGACAGGAGACCCACCTGACTGGAGAATTAAACCATTTACTCAACGGTTCATAAATTCAATGTCAGGAAGACAAAGCCAAGCAGCAAGCCAAGACGCCTACAAATTTCTATGTACCAATGAAAACCACTTAAGCAGATGCCACATTGAATCTGCTATAAACTCTGTAACCGATGATATGTACTATCTCATTGCAGCTTCATGCTGCTAATAAAGTAAAGGTTCCTTTCAGTTTTTTTTTTTTAAAAAAAAAAGGCTACACCCCCCACACCCCTAGTACATACACTAGACTTCAATACCAAGACACCCCTACAAGAGACACGAAGCTTCAAATACACTAGACTTAGAACTGTTACAATCCAACCCGGGTAGGCTGCCTGCACCTGCACGCCTGCAGTGCTAGCCATCTAGAATTTCATTTGTTCGATGCCAGATTACTAACGAAGACAAGAAATGAAAGCAGCTTCGAAGAAAGTGTGTAATCAGTAATCGTAAAATGGGTTGTTTTTATTCTTCTGGAAAAAAAAAAAAAATTATTCTTTTAGTTGAGAATTTGAGATAGCAACGGCATACGTGAGCAAAAATTATGCTCTGACATTATGTATTTATGTAACACTTTATGTAAATGAGAGGAAAGGAAGAAAGAAATGTCTTCCAATGACATTTGACTCAAAAGTGAGCAGAAAACTATTTTCTACTACCTTGAAATAATATATTGTGTTCTTTAAATAAAGTATATGATTTGAGGCGTCGGAATTTCACAAATGCAAAATTATTTTGCCATGAAATTTGATTGCTGCAATGTACGTAGACATAGGTTCCATATTTCAATAACCAGTCTTTTCAAAAGTATATTAGAGGATAAAGTTATCTACGTACCACGAAGGTGGCTGCAATCATAAATTAAGAAGAGGTAATGTAGAACAACGATTATTAGTGAGTTTCTCGATGAGAATAAATACTATTATTACCTCATTTCAAATTATTAGATGTTTTGACTTTTCTAGATATTTTTTTTTTTGCTATGTATCTAGACATAGTGTATAAGAAATGTATCTAAAAAAAACCAAAAACGTCTTATAATTTGGAACGGAGGGTACATAAGTGAAGAACAATTACTTCTATAAATATCCCTCGCCAATGTCAAATTTATCACGTCTTTGAGTAAAATGCCCAGAGGAATAAAGATTACTAATCTCTAAATACGATTCTGCCATGAAAAGCGGGCTAACGGATAGGGCACGTCATCAACATCTTGTATATGGAGCCTGGCTGGTTTGGAAGGAATTTTTTCTCCACATCACTGGTGCCCAAAAAGAACATGACGAAATTCTAGAGAGAAATGGTGGCTTCGGTTTCCGGGAGATGATGACCACCTCCTTGGGGTTTCCTCCAAGCATGGCGTACCACCACAGAGGAGTCGATGGACACACTGCTGAAGCAGTTGCCGGTGGCCACGACGCAGATGGACGAGGCGGCGGCACGACTCACGTGTGAGGAGTTCCAACCGGCTCCACAACAACAACCAACGCAGTGTCAACTACACGCGACCCACCTCCACCACCTCCTCGACCTCAACCTCACACCCGGGCGTCATCCAGTACGACGCCACCGTGGGAGGATTCATCTCGACATATATGCGGTGCAAGAAGTGACGAAGACCTGCTCTGCCTCGCTGAACTTCAAGGGGTCGACAGTCACTAGACCATGGAATACCGTAGAAGGATTTCGAGTTGGTCGCGAATCGTGCGAACCGGTGATGGCCAAGTATGACAAGGATCAATGATCGGATCTTCTTTCGGCGCGCATCGACATCGATCTTTGGAGTACTAGATTACTTTCGAGAAGATTGCTCATGGTATTGTCTTGTATAACCCTGCAATTAATTGGTGATAAAACTGGCTAGAAGAAATTAATAAGGACTTAGAAGCCATCTGGAGGATGGAAGATACAAAAACTAAACAAAGATCTAGAGATAGGCATATTAAGGAGGGAGATAGAAACACTGCCTACTTCATGGCAGTGGCTAACTAGAGAAATAGAAAGAAGAAGATAGAAGGTCTTGAAGGCCCTGAGGGTTGGATTGAGGATAACAAAAGGATGCTTTGATTTCTACAAAAATCCCTTTGGTAAAGAAGAGTGTCATTTAGTGAGTCTAGAAGATAATTTCTAGAATGAATGTGAGTTGGTCACTGAAGAAGAAATATATACTTAGAAGCACCTTTTTCTGAACAAGAGATTAAGGAAGCAGTCTTTGGCTCCTATGCTGATGGTTCTCCTGGGCCTGACGGTTTTTCTTTCATTTTTTTTCAAAGTTGTTGGGATATTATTAAGGATAACTTGATTGATCTTATTAGAACTTTTGAAAAAAATGATTTGAGTCTAGATAGGCTTAATTATGCTATGATAACTCTTATCCCAAAATAAGCCGAGGGCGAACTCTTAAGAAGTTTAGGCCCATCGGCTTATTAAATTGTAGTTTCAGGTTCTTTGGTAAGCTTTTAAACAATAGGTTGATTTTTGTGGCTAAAAGACTTATTGCCCCAAACCAAACAGCCTTCCTAAAAGGAAGGTATATTTTGGAGAGTGTTATTGCAGCCCATGAGATAATTCATGATGTACATAGAAACAAGAAATCTGGGATTATTCTCAAACTAGACTATGATGAAGCCTACGATAGGGTTAGTTGGAAGTTCTTAGAAGGGATGTTAACATCCAAAGGTTTTGGGCAAACATGGGTTGGGTGGATTAAGAGAATAGTGCAAGAAGGCCCTGTTTGTGTAAGAATTAATAATGAGAATAGTTCTTTCTTTAAATATGGAAAAGGTCTTAGGCAAGGTGATCCACTTTCACCTTTAGTTTTCAACTTGGTGGTGGATATTTTGACTAGAATGCTTATGAAAGCAGCAAAAGACAACCTCATTTCTGGTTTGCTACCCCAAGTAGAAGAAGGTGGGATTATCAGCCTGCAATATGCATATGAGACCCTCTTGTTTCTAGAAAATGACCTAGAAAAGGCAAAAAACTTGAAGTGGAACTTAGTCTGCTTTAAGAATATGTCATCAATCTTTTGTCAAAGAACCAAACAGTGGGTGCCTGGTCAGTGCTCAGATTCAATTCGGTTGCTAGATTGTTCAACAACATGTCAAGTGTCATGGACCCATACTCTACATCCCACTTAAACACATGGCCTTTGGTGTATGATTTCCTACCAGCAGAGTCTTTGGAAGCAAAACCTTGAACTTTAACCTCTAGTGCAAACACCCCATCCCTACCATGCAATAAATCAAACTCCAAATCAAAATGTATACATGCACAATTCATCGATCTAACCAAACAAATCAAGCCTAATCCCCAAATGTGATCCACACAAAAAGGAGGAAAAAAAATACCTGGGAGCGGTGTTCTCCATCGATGCTGCACCAGTGCTATGATGCAGCACACCCAAATCCGATGTCCCCATCAGGGCGCCTCCATCTCCTCCAATGGACACGCACCGGTGGCTAGGGTTCGTCACAACTCCAATTGCCCGCAGCCGTCTCCAGACTGAGTGCTAGGGTTTCGTCACGGGAGAAAGGGAAGAGCATGCACGGGAGAAAGGAGAACGAGAGGGATATTCACGGTCACGGGAGAAAAGAGAACGGGAGGGATATTATCCACCAGGGGCAATACAGACCGGTACACAAATACGAGTCCTGGAGGTGGGACCAAGGAGAGGGAATACGTAGAAAAGGCAAAAGTAGGAGAGAAGCAGAGTTAGAAGGGTAAATCTCTAATTCCATGAATTGTAAGGGCAAATCTCCAACTTCCGAAACTTGCAAGGGCAAGGAACCAAATAACCCTAAATAGAAAACCATGATAGGGCGCGCAAAGCGCACCTGATGTTTTAGTGGACTGCATGATTCAAATCTTCCTTTGCGCGCGGTTCAGGCTAGTTTTTGTATATCGTTTGCCTATCCTCCAAAGGAGCCCTTAGAGCAACTCCAACAGTTTCCAATTTGTTGTTTGGCAATTGCCCTTGTTTGCCAACTCCCAAATCCAAATGCCAAATCAAAAAAGAGCTCATCTCCAATAGTTCGGCATAATTCACTTGTCAAACTTAGATCTAACTTACACCAGGAACCATGAGAGAGAAATAAAATTATATTTATGTCCTTCCACCTCTTGAAAACTTACGTCAGGAACCCTGAGGCAGAAACAAAATTATGTATATGCCCTTCCACCTCTTCTAACACGTATAGATGTGTCAGGGAAACTATGCGTTTTTGGGACCTTCGTGCTCCGTGGTTAGAAATGTCAAACGTCGTAGAGCGCGCATTTTTAAGCGCACAGGGCCTGATTTACCAACGCTCACTAATTTGACAACTTCAAATATCAAACTGTTAGAGGGAGTTTGGAGATAGTTTTTTTTTAAAGTTTTTTTTGGTAAAATTTGAGAATGTCAACCCCAAATGCCAAAGAAGTTGCTCTTAGCCGGCATATTGTTAGGTCGCTTCTTAGAAGCGGCCCATGCCTCTGAGGAGAAAATAGCCCACAAACGACCCACAAAGCTTCTGTAAAATATCCCCCCCCATGACCTAGTATCTTGGGACCCCGCCCCGCCGCCCATTTGCCCTCCGATCTGTTTGCAGAAGCTCCGCCCCGTCGCCTCCATTCTCCAGCGACCACGGTCGGCCCATTTGCCCTCAGATCTGCCTCATCTTCATCCCTCCGGTCAGATTCCTTCACTTTTCTCCTTAACCGTTATCTTACGTAAAGGTATCATTGCGGGCAGCTCTTTGCTACTGGCCGGATCGTCGCAAGGAAAGACGGGGAGAAGTCTTCGCTGCTTCTTGCCGGTAGGTACTCTTCCTTCGTTCCTCACAAGAGCTGGATCTAGGCTAGGCAGCTAATAACCCAGCAGACGAGATTTCGTCTCGATATGGGGAGACAATCTTTCCTTCTCCCACCTCTTATCCGTAATAATTTGTTTTTTTATTTTTATTCTTTTGAAGTCGACGACCGAATCCACCGGCGATGGGCCTCTCGCGTCGGTTTCGAATCTGATCGTGGACAACCGCATCCGGGAGCCAAATCGGCCGAGCCGCATTGACCTGAGGCGACACAAGTTGTTCAACACAACAATACCTGTACTGCAACTGAAAGGAAACAAGTCTGAATCTGAATTGCAGCAGCTCGCCGCGCCTTTGGACGACGATGACAAGAGCAAGATGGGGACGAGCCCGCTTCCGGTTTCAAGCACCAACCTCGGGGCCTCCGGAAAGAGTCCCCTTCTGGCCTCAAGCATCAACCTGCGAGCCTCCGGAAAGGACAGTCCCCTTCGGGCTCCAAGCATCAACCTCCGGGCCTACAACATGGGCTACTCAACGGACACATGTGTCACGAAACCTAAGGAAGCGAGAGTCTTACGCATCTCACGCCAACGATCGCAAGAACTATAACCGAGGCGGCGGCTTCAATTATAAGAAAGATCCCGGACGATTCAACTTCCCCAACCAATCATGAACTTCCAATGCTCGGTCGATGGTCGCCATTGGTATCGGGGATGTCTCGCCGCTTGCGGTCGGAAGGTCTTTGTGTGTGGGCGCATCCGCTCATCTGTCCTCTTCGATGTGGTCACACGCCCGGCTAGACACCATTCCCTCGCTTCAACTTTTCCAAGTGTTCGCCATTGCCTGGCGGGTCCCTCACCCATCCGGTCCGATGCCACCGACGCGGCGGCAATGGCGACTTCTACATCTGGAGGGAGGGTCTTCCCAATCGGGAGGTGCGGGGGCACTAGGCGGCCGGCCGACCAATCGGTTTGAGGCTTTTGTCTACCCGCAGCTTGTCCAAGTCTTGGCGAGGCGGCTCCTCCCTCCGCCGCCATTTGCCCGCGATCCTAAGCACTATGAGCACTACGGGCGCCCCAAGATCACCTCTTACGCAGGTGGTTGAACGAGGCGGTTCCCATGTCATCTTGGTATCGGTGGATGCGGGTGGCACCTCTTTGCTTGGACACGGTGACACACACTTGGAGCCATGTTGGTGGACCGGGTGCTACCCTTCACGAGCAAGGCCGAATATGTGCCGGAGCTGAAGCTGTTGTTTGGCATTTGCACCGAGGGCTGGCAATTGGGTCTTTCTTGACACATGCCCACCATGGACATGGACTCCCAGCCACAGATAGTAGGCACTTGGAAGGAGATCGAGGATGCAGGGTGGTGGGTGCTCAAGCCTCCTCGGCTTGTCGGCTGGGGGCTCGCGGGGTTCTCGCATCACAAGGTTCCTCCGGTGCTCTACCGAATCCCATGGACTTCATTACATATGATACGCCGGTTGAGGATTTCCTTTGTCTTGGCCCGGTGTGGATGTGGTGCCATGTGTTCATGACGTCCACGGGATTGGCGGCGGACGGGGAAAGTGGAGCTCAAATGATCAAGCACAATTCAAGACGCCACAAGTCGATGGTAGTAAAATTGAAAAAGTGTTCGAATAAGTTTGGTTCGTTGCTTGCGAGACCCCCCTCCCCTGTTGTGGTATCTTATCCTCACTATAGTGTATCTCGAATACTTTTTTGGGCTTCGGGTTTGTGCGCAAGAGACAACTAGGCATCTCTTCATAGCTTGAGAACTTAATTTCTTGTCATGGAAAATATTGTCTTTTGCAATTGTACAATCGGACCGAGTTATCTTAGTTTTGCCTCTACCATTTATTGTGTGGTGACCTTTGAACACTCATGTGTCTTACAATATTTTTTAGGGTTTTAATTGTCATGACAGTCTTAAGAGCGGAGTAATCCATTTTCTACTATTTTTAGTGGCAATGACATCTCTTGCAATAGAATGGGCACAAACCGCCAAAGAAAATAGTGTTCACCTCGGCAGGTTCTAATCTATAACCCCTATATAGAAGGAGGCCACCACGGGAGTTCTCTGGCATGCGATTTGACACATCGGCACATTCGGTTACGGTCGCTCCACCCCTCGCGCGGTGGAAATTTGGCCTCTTCTCCTTCCTCCACGAGCCATCTTCCCCGGCGTTTGCACATGCGGTCGGCGAGGTTGGTTGGTCGCCTTCGACTCGGCCCTTTCCCTTGCATTTAAAGTTGTAATCAATCATCAATAAGATTAATTCACCATCAAAATCACTATTGGTGGAGGCCGGATGGAACCGGCGAATTGGAGGGGGCTCATCGGGCCTAATCCCGCCCGTCGTGGCTCTCTAACTTACGTGAAAAAAAAAGCTCGGCGGCTACGCCCTAGGATGGGGCGTCCGCGATCGGAGGCAAAGGAACCAAATCCTTACATTATTGCCAATTTTGAAAGGGCACGTTCAATTTTTACTCGATTCGGGTTTCATATTGATTGGATCATGATATACGTGTATTTTTATTTCATTCAATTTTTTCTCTATTTTGATGCATCAAACATCAGCTTTAAAAGTGGTTGGCAAAGGTACCAAATCCTTCTATTCTTGCCAATTTTGAAAGGGCACGTTCAATTTTTTTCGAATTCGGGTTTCATATTGATTGGATCATGATATACGTGTCAATATTCTATTTTTATTTCGTTCAAATTTCCCTCTATTTCGATGCGAGTAAAATATCAGCCTTAAAAGTGGTTGGTTGGTAATCCTAAATATTTGTTCATATGGATCATTATACCTATGTGAAGATTATAATTTCGGTTGGTTAAAATTGCCTTCTATTTCGATGCGAGGATATATCGGGTTTAAAAGTGTTTGGTTGGTAACCCTACATATTTGTTCATAGCCTATGGTTTGAGGAATCTCCCCCGGATAATCATTGTGGTTTTCACTCTCCGAAGCGGTATTTCTCGATTCAATCTATTTCACTTGGTTGTAGTTGATAAACCATTGTTACCCCTCCATTTTTTTATTCCATTACGTGTTATAAATTAGATTAGGGCAAGAGACAATTATTAATTTATTTGTATTTTTAGCATTTGTGGGTTCCATATTGTTTTCAATCGGCATTTGTGGGTTCTTGATTGTTTAGAAATCCCGTCCATGGTTAGATTAGTGCAATGCGATTTTTTTTTTTTTTTGTCTTTTTATCATTTGTGGGTTCCATATTGTTTTGATTCAACATTTGTGGGTTGCGATTGTTTAGAGTTGTGCCCATGGTTTTCTTCGAAAATGAAAGCACCCTATCTTTGTTTGTTTGCTTGAAACATAAAGCGAACAAAGAAAACCGTAGTCCATGGGATTTTAGAATCAATAAGCTTTCCCTCTTTTTCATTTATAGATTACAGGTGTAAACATGGTAAGCCTGTTCAATTGTTTATCCCGAGGAAATAGTTCAACACTTCCCGGGAAAGGTATTATTTGAAAAACCCATTCGGTACCATATATTTAGATGCATTGACATAGTCGTATTTACAGATCCAGGAAGATCATGTTCCATTTGGAATAATCTTAAGGCTAAGTGCGGACCATGAACCCAATAACAATGATCCATGAGGAGATTATTCAAGCCATCATGGAACAAGTAGCCATGTATATCAATCCATCGGACATATCATATCCGGACCAAAACTTTATCATTTATGTGCAAGATCCAATGACACGGTGAAAATTCTAGGAAACCCGGTTTTAAATGCAAATCATTCCAGTCTTGAAATGGTTCCATGGTCCAAAAGAACATGAATGGGCTCAAATTCCATGGATCGCAGTGCGTACCTAACACTCCCATCTCTTCTCGACCGCAATTCATCATTGGAAGGCGTTTATACTCACTCATAAATATGAACTACGACACCGGCTCGTAGTCCCGGATAATCATCGACCCACTCACAATATTACGGTTACTCCTCGAAACCTACAAGGATAGGTATATTGGTCTGTAATGATTTCTATGATCTCATGCGGTTCCTATGATATTGTAACTTAAAGTTACGTTTAGCTATCCTTTGCTCATCATGCCCTATTGCTACTTTCGCGCAATTGTAGGAAACCTAAAGGACAATTTTGCTTTGAATATTCCATGCGGATATGAGCTAAAGGCACCGGACTACAACTACCTCATTATTGCGTAACTGAAATAATACGTACAAAAAGCAAATTGAGGATTTTTTTTCCCAATGTGCAAGATCTTGGAAGAGATAGACGACATGACCAAGAACTATCTGAGACTTATTCAAGAACTTACATCAACTATGCCTGCATCTGTGAGCACCATATTCAACAAGATTCGCCAAACATTACTCATTCATGCCCCCCTCAGAAGGTACTTTATTTATATATTACAATTTCGTGGCAATGAACAGTGGTATAGTTGGATACGTAATACCACAAAGTGAAGATTGGCCCCTGTGAGATGGATAAAATTATGTTGCATTAATCTCTGGTAATCCAAAACCATTATATTTTCTTCTTTCTTTTTCTTTCACGAGACATATCAATTGAAATATTGACGAGGATTTTGTTCCAATATTTTTAAATCAAATAGCTTACCCGCAAAGATATACAACAGATGTGTTTCCATTGATAACACCTAATGAAAAATTACCGTTGCTTCTTCTATTTTCCAAAGACCTCACAAGAAAAACAAAACTTCGGCGTTACCCGGGTGGATCGAGTTAATCCTAATGCTCCATCTATTGAAGCTATACAACCATCATCATCCAGGGCCGGTATTCTCTTTGCCTTTGTTACTTCTTCTTAAAAAAAAAACCCTTCCATCTTGGCTGTTCAGCTCACGAGAATCTGACAGCGACGGATCATTTATGCATCAATGAACACAACCAAACTCGGCTTTACGGTGAATGTCCGGTTTCGGTCTTATATTTACGTCGTTCCAATGAATCGCGAGGCGGTGACTAATAAAATTGGCATGCGCAATTGCCCCCCCTACGTAAAAGTACTTGGTACTTATATATTACAATTCTATGGCAATTTACGCATTTAGCGAATCTTTGATTCGATATCAAGGTTCTAAACTTATGTTTAAACAGAGATGTTTGAAATGCATATTTTTATGCAAGATCAATACATCTTGTGAACAAGCGAGAGTAAACAATTGAGAAATTGAGTCACAAATGATACATATTCACATCGGCAATCGGTTTTCACGCTTTCGGTTTGCTCTGAACATTTTCGAGAGACAAACTTCGATCCAAAAAGAGATAGGTGCATTAGTTGTGTCATTACCTACAACCAGCAAAATAGCCGATAAAAGCAATGTAGAAAAAAACCAAAAAAAAGGGTAGAACGTCCCAAAAGGAAACCTCGGGATTCAAGCCAAGAATTTCAGAAACAAAAACAAGATTGTTTGCTTTGATGGCACGAGAATAAGGGCTCATTGCTGCTTTGGTGCCTTCTCAAAGTTGACATGTGTACAACCGTAGGATTAACAACCTGTTTTGTTTCGTTCTTCAACAACATAAACCCGCAACTCGTAAACCATGTTAATTATGTTTTTTTCGAATATAAATATTTGAATCATGTTAGTTAACCTTATAGAAATTGGCTGCAATTTTGCTTTCGCAGATATTTTGCCAAGTTAGGTTTCTGTACTCTGGAAATATTAATGGTTCCTCACCCTAGAACTATCGGGCAATTTTGTAGGTCTATTTGTTCTTTGTGACAACTTTGTGCTTTTCTTCTTCTTTATACAAACCATCTTTGTGGGGAAAGGCATTCTTACATCAACATTACAAGGCAGTAAATATGCTAGATGACTACTTTAATGACAAGTCACTAGCACGACTTATGTCCGAGAGGTTTCTAGAAATGGTTTAACTTATGTACAACTAAAGAATAGTTCTTCCTGCAAATAATTTGAGTACATACGAGTTAGGTTTCCTAGCATAAAGGATCGAGATGCATGACACCTTTCATATGTGCCATATCCCTGCATGGTTTCAATAAAACAGGTTCAATAATATCTACATTCATGTTAAACTTTCATCCATTTTGCAGCAGCTCACAGGCAAAAACGAAGGCTTGATCTTACCAGGGGAGACTCGGGTGATCCTCAAGGAAAACAACAAAAGATAAATTGAGAGGTACTTCATAAATTATTGAAAACAATATACCTCCAAACAATCAATCAAATATAATATCTAACATTGATATTATACTACCTTTTAATGCAGGTAATCATTGCAAATATTTCTCAACATTAACCATGAAGAATGAAGTAAAATGGATTCCAATCAGCTACCAAGGAGTAACTAAAACAAATAATTACATGTCTTCTATTTCCCTACTGCAAGTTAACAACATACACCATGTGGTCTAAATAAATATTTATTCGTAATCGAAGATACAATTTAAATACTTCAGTTCAAATAGCTCACCAATGTGGTCTTAATAAAAATTCGTGTATACTGAATACAATCATATTTATAATCTCTCTATTAGGCTCATGCCATTGTCGACAAGAGGTGATAAGATGAAACTCTTTCTTATGATCATTGTGTTCTTTATTAATTCCCGCAGCAACGCGCGGGGAATTCCCCTAGTAATAATAATGGGAGTGGACAGGTAACCAAATAAACCCTTCAAGAAGATCAGCTAGCGAATGGATTTGGTAGTCCGGTACCATAAATTAAGACTGTTCCTGTTTTTTTTTTTTTTTTTTTTTTTTTTTTTTTTGCATTGAAGTAACTAATCGCATTCCCAAAATTTATTTGTGCAATTCCAAGAAGAAACGGCATCTTCATCTTCAGTGAATTCGAACGAGTTGTATATTGATCCTGTGTATAGATTACATAACCCACCAAAACTCATATCCATGATGTCTCCAAGTTTCTGAAGCTAGTTTCTTCTCCCGGATTATTACAGTAGCAGATAAAGTGTTGCAAGTAACAAGCCAATTCCATTTCCCCAATCACCAAACATGACACCAAATAAGAAAGGGAAAGTCACAAGGGTGAATACCATACGTTGGAGGAACACTGAATTATTTCATTTGCCTGGAAATATGTTGGAGGAGATTCTTTTGTCTTGAGAACCTAAAATATTGAGCCAATTGGGATTTGCTACCAATACTTGAATAGTAGCAGCACGCTGAAGAGCATCTTGAATCTGAACGCTTGCAGCAAAAATTACTAAAACGGCCCATTGTGCCCCTTAATTTAGCCGGCCTAATCATAGTCTGGCTCCTGAAAAGAGGCCCATTGGCCCTCAGAGAAAATAGCCCAGCAACTGTTCCTTCTCCGATCCCCCACGCGCCGCCACGACGTATTTGTCATTCCTTTCCGATCAAAGCTCGCGCGTCGCCTCCATTCTTGCTGCGTCGCGTCGGCTTGAGAATCGACCGGAGATGGGCCTGTCGCGTCGGTTTCTGAATCTGGTCGGTCGTGGCCAACCGGCACCGTCCCGGAGCCAAATCGCTGTGTTGCATGTAGGGGCGGGCCCAGGATTTGCGGTATGGGTATTTAAAATTTTGAAAGCGCGAAAAAAAATCTTTGACGTCCTAAAGTATAGATTTATACCATATAATTAAATACCAAAATGAGATTGTGAAATGACCCATTTGAATCCAAGAAGAAATATGAGATTGGGAAGCATGTTATTTTCTATTTTTGATACATATACATGTTTATATACTATGCATATAAATTTGTTTGCCAAAAATTTTGGGTATTCAACTGAATACCCATGCATCAATACCAGGCTCGCCCCTGGTTGCATGGACCTGGACCAGTGCCGCCACAGCTTGTTCCACACAGCAACACCGCCGGCACACAACAAGAAGACAAGGACACGAACACGAAACGCCACCCCGGCCTTTCAACAAGATCCGGCTTCCCAGCGCAAGCTTCAATGTGCCTGCATCAGATTCCGACGGACCAACGGTTTCACTTCTTCTCGGTGGCGGCTGATCGGAGGGTGTTCTGCTGGGACCAGTCAGGGTGCGGTTCCTCCTGGAGGCGGACACGCCCCGCATGGTGATGATGCCTCGCCTCCACAGGACCGAGACAGAACCCATCTCCCTCTACGTCCCTAGCGCCGAACCTGATTTCAATGACCGCGACGGTGGCGGCGGCGACGGCGACAACCTTTTCATCATGGACAGGACAGGAGGGTTGCCAAGCCAGAGCCCGAGGCTGTAACCCGCGGCGGTGGCTTTCAGTTCGAGACCTTGGTCTACCGCAAGCCCTGCGCCGCCGCCGCCATATGTCCATGGCGGCGGCGCCGGTTTTACTAGCTGCAAGGCTAGAAATAAGCTCCTACTCTATTGTCAAAGGTGGCTCTGAGATCTGCGTATCCGTAGATGGTACCGACACCTATTTTGGCGGCGACATCGGCGGCAGCGGTCGCTGGCGCCCGCCGGCGCCGCCAGTAGGTGGAGTGAAGTGGGCAAGTGGACGCTGCCATTCCGAGGTGAAGTTCAGTATGTTCCCGAGCTCAAGCTCTGGTTTGGCTTCACCACTACTGTCAAGGAGAGGACTAGAGCCTGCTGGCTGCTGCCGACCTCTCGGCCATGGATTTCCGGTCCCAGCCACCGGTGTTGGGCTCTTGCAAGGAGGTCGAGACTCCCAAGAGATGGCAGCAGACCCTCAGCTCGTCAGCCTTGACTCTCGCAGGTTCTGCATCGCGAGGTCCTCTTAATAGAGGTTTTCTGAATAGTTTTACGGTGGTTTTCACTCCTGCTATCTATATGGGTAAAATGCATCGTTTGAATAATTTTGGTTTTATCACAAAATTTTTTTTTTTGGTTTACTAGCTTGATTCATCAAAAACGAATTTTCATCATATAACATAATAGATGAGGGGCCACTGTTGGGACTTGTCTTTCTCCTATGGACCAAGCCCACTAGAAGATGTCCAAGTGGAGTTAGTAGGGTGACATGTAAATCCAACCCCCACCAGGGGTCACATGTAAATCTCCCTTGTTTATAAATATAGAGGGTGCCATGAGAAGGGGCTCTCTCCTCTCGGACACACACCCCAAAAACCCTAATTGCCTCACACCTTCTCTTTCTCTTCAACCTATTCGGAACCCAAGGTCCTAATAATGATAAATGAGGTCTCTCTTGGCAATAACAGTAACACCATCCTCTACATCACATTCAAATCATCACCATGTAAATAGTATTTTTACTTTTAAAGAAGTTGGCTATGATATCATCTTGTATCAAATGCACCGTCCTCTACATCACATTCACATCATCACCATGTAAATAGTGGGAAGAGGAAGAGCAACATCCTTCTTTGCATAGTACTTTAAAGAAGTTGGTTATGATATCATCTTGTATCAAATGCACCATGCAATGTCGATGGTAGGAAGAGGAATAGGAACATCCTTCTTTGCATAGTACTCTAAAGAAGTTGGCTAAGGGAGTTAGGCTAGGGGAGTTAATAGTAACATTGGGATCTGTTAGGTAATGGCCACTTAGTCTCAAGAGAGTTAATAGGAACATTAGGATCTGCTGGGTAATAGGGTAGTGTAGAAAGTGGCTTTGTGGTCTCATCACACATCCCATAGGTTAGTCTTGATTCTTCTTATCAGCTCTTCTTAGAAGTGTGAGATCTAGCTTTGCACCAAACCAAACCATCCAATGGTCAGAAGCACAAGTATTGGAGGAACCTTCTTCTAATAATGTGTTTAGGCGCACAATGATATTCCAGGCTTCATGATCTTTGTCAGTAGAGGGCATCTGCCTTCTGAGAATCCGATCGACCTCAATATAAATGCTAGCAAGGGCATCAAGTGATAAGAACTCTGTGGTGGTAAATTATCCTACGGTCTAAATCACGGTCACCATGAGAAAGCTTATGAGAAAGTTTCAGTAACTCATGCAATCTTCATCCCTTCCCGAAGCAGAAACTCCAATAGTAGCAGACTAGCAGGCCAACAACCCAACACCCTAACTTAATAGCCCAGCAGGCCAAGACAACACCACACCTACTTCCCTTCCCTAACCAGCAGACCAGCAGAGCAGTTTGTGTTGGTTCACCCCACTAAGATAAGATCCTTCCCGCCTCCTTCAATCGCTTCTTCTCTCTCTCTCTCTCCCTCTCTCTCTCTCTCTCTCTCTCTCTCTCTCTCTGCACGCATCGTCATCCCTTCCCTCCTCGGGTTTGGCTTCTACAAGCACTTGTCCTGCCGATGCTCCTACCTGCTGCCCATGGTCACCGGTCGCCGCGATGCGCCTCGCTTTGTTCCTCACGGGGCTGGGGCTGCGATTACGGAGGCGGTGGTATCCCCGACACAAGGCAGTAGGGGAAGCGTGGTGGATCGGCTTCCTTCCCTCCCCATGTCCACCACCTGTCACCGGCCCTCAGCTGTTTCAATTGCTCAGCTGTTTACGGGCCTGGGCATTCGGTTTTAACCGAATGTTTCGCCAGAAAAATCACTAAGGGCGGATCTCTCTGTGTTCCGCGGGTTGTACTACTCAGTACTAATATGCGCAGGCGTGCCAGTATACATTCGTATACAAATTGAGTAAATGTGCAATAAAACACAAGAGACAAGAGTTCAGGGAAATATCACTTTATTATTCATCAGAGAATTACAAAGTACAATTTCCCACTTTAATATATACATTCGCGCCGGGCCTCATCTAACAATCAGGGGATTGTGTGGCTTCTGGTTCCTGGGGCCTCGGAAGGCCGCCAGTTAATTACATCCACGACGTTAGGCCGCGGAACACCTCCGATTAAGCTATGCCGATGGTCATCATTGTCATCTCAGAATAAATAAGAGTTGTCTCCATGTATATGCATAAGCACAAATGAATGAAAATAGTGAAATACTAGGGCCTCGTCAGCCTCAAGCAAAGGGATCCGACCTCATCATGCGGAACCCATAATGAAGTCAAGTGTTCGGCCTCGTCGGTCACGAACAAACGATTCTGGCCTCGTCGGTCGCGGAAAAGAAGCATCCCAGCCTCGTCGGTCTAGGGAAGGAAATGACTTCATATGGTTCACCGGCCTTGACGGTGCGGAAATGGTGGTGTGGTAATTGTGAGACTTGTGCTCATGTAATACTCAGAAGATTTCTCCTTGTAAACTTCTAAGATCGTTGGCATGATGCTCTGCCAATTCATATCTGCGTATGAACTCGAGCGCTTTATCATGACTTAAAATTATCTGTGTCAAGTGTCGGGCTTATCGGAGCCCGTATCTTGGATGGATTGAAAGATTAATATTGGGCCGTCAATTAATGGGCCAAAAACAACAGTGTTAAGCTAACTCATAACTTGTACATATGTACTTTGCACGTACAAACATTTGCATGATAATGTAGACTTGTATTTGCTTTTCTATTTGCTTCTTTGCCACAATAAACTATACAGGTGTATACTTTGGGCTGCTATGCTTTGCTGCCGCTAGACACTCTGTCTGTTGTTTTCTGAAGCTTGTGTACACATCACCAAATGATAGAACTTGCAAAGTTGTTACTGAGCTTGCCGGGCCGTCGGGCCAAGGCCTATTGCCGCCACGCTTGCTGTAGGCCGCCGTGAATGCTAAGCTTGGACAGGCTTATCATGTGGTGCCGCAGGGCTGCCAATGCTTGCTGCCGCAGTGAAGATGTTGCTGGGCTCAATGCTGTTGCTCTATGCCGCCGTAGTAGAGATATTGTCAGGGTTCTTCTTGTCAGAAACTTGCCAAGATGAGCCATTGCCGGGCTAGGTTGTCCCACCATCGTGAATGGATTTGCTGCCGATGGACACTTTGCTGATCTGATGAAGAGTGTTGTATTTGTTGCAGTCGTCGACTGTCATGTCGATGATTTGCATGTACGCTGGTCTGCTGTTTCTGCAGAACTGCCGCGCTGATCATCAATGAGTTGTATTGATGGTTATCTTGCTTTTGCTATTCTTTCTTTCTGTGCTTCTATTGTGATACTCTGATCGAGGCGCCGTCGTTGCGGTGGTCATGGAGGCACTGTGTTGTTGGTGATCTTTGCATGTCATGCATCTTGCTTGCTCTTATTCTTGCTTCTATCGTCTTGTTCAGGCCTTCTCATCTATCATCGGAATTTCTCTGCCTTCTTGCCGTGCTGCTATTGGACAGGCCGAATACTTGTTTTGCTATCATCTCGTGCTGTCATCTTGCTATTGTTGTGGCGACGTTGCTTCAATTTCTTCTTCTTCATTGCTATGTTGATCATCGCTGGATTCATAGCTGAGTCGGGCTTTGTTGAGCTGAAGAAAGTGCTTCTGCCGGGCTGCCATAAATGTCGAGGTTTTACAGACTCATCGTGTAGCCCTGCCGGGCTACCCCGACGGTCACACCGTTGTCTCTTCTTAGCTGGATGTTGATCGAGACTGTGCCTTCACCGGGCTGCCATGAATGCCGAGGTTTTACAGACTCATCGTGTAGCCCTGCCGGGCTACCCCGATGGTCACACCGTTGCACCTCTACAATATTCGCCGGGCTACCGTCTCTACTGAGCCAAAGGCGGTCGCTGTCTCTTCTTCGCTGCAGTGGTGATCGTTGTTCCGAGCTGCCTCCGTCGTGCCGCGGATTGCCACACCTGACTGCACATCTAACCTACAGCTATGCAAAAGAGAGATAAGATGTAAACAAAAACGAGTAAAGAATCTCACCATAAGCGTGGGCAGCCATGGATGTCAAGGATGCCGGAGTTGATGTTGGTGTGCTCGCTTGTAGAGGACGGCGAGGTTGACGGCGTCGCTGCCGCACTTGCCGGCGACGACGTAGGTGTTCTGTAGACGTTCACCTTGCCGGTGATGATGTAGACCTCGCCGGAGAGGACGAAGTGTTTGACGAGGAGGAGGTCGACAACCGTCACTGCTGCGCTTGCCGGCGATGTGCGTGTGCAACCTGGAGGCGATGGTGTGGAGGTGGAATGCGTGTGTGGTGTGGGCAGCCTGGTGGCGTGCGTGTGTGCTGTGCAAGGGAGCAGCAAGGCCGTGTTTTTGGTGGAGTGTCCCCCCTCAACAAGGAGAGCTGGCTTTCTTTTTTAGGCCAAGAGCTTGGTAGATGGATGGAGGAGCGAGGGATTAGCATGGCCATTGATCGATGTTTGCGAGCGAGCGGGACGCCAGGACATGCAGGCATCGCCCACCTCCGAACAGCTGCGCGGCTGTTAGCTTCACTTAGCTCAAATCAACCTGAACCGGCAATGGTCATTTGCTAATTATAAGACTGATGACTTGGAGATCACCTTAGCGTGCATGAGGCTAGCCACGAGAGAGTTTTGCCTATTTACACATATATTTATACATGTACATGGCTGGTTCAAACAACTCACATGCATGATGGTTTCTAATCCATTAACTTGTTACGTGGACACATATCATGCATGTACTCATATATATAATTAGTGGGCTTAATCCTGACCACAATAAAATTATCATGGGTTTGGAGTCTCAGCAAGCCACATGTGAGAATATTTTTTTAATGTGCCATGCATTAATCATCTTCTTGAGCACATTCATCCTTTGTATAATTTTTTTTATCATTAGGCAGCTCATAATGTTATTTTAGCCCCAAATATTTATATAGTCCATATTTCGTAGTCTTCATGTCATTGTCAAATTTTATTTCAAAAAACCCCATTCGACTCATGCTGAATAGGCTATGTAATATTGTAACATGCCAAAACTCTCATCTTACACCAAAAATTCGGTTTTCAAAAACAACAACCGATCGGTTCTAAGAAAAGCAAAAAACCGAGGACTTCGGTTCCGGTTTTTTAGTTTGGTTTTTCGGTTTTAACCGAAAAAAACCGATCCCAACAACATGAGCGCGAACCTCCTCCATGGCGCCCCCTGCTCGCGGCCTCGGGCGCGCGGCGGCGCACCACAACGCTTCGCGGCCTCGCGGCCCGCCCGCCCAGCGCCCGGTGACGCCGCAGTCTCGCCCAGCGCCCGGTGACGCCGCAGTCCCGCCCCGCGTCGCGACGCGCTCTGCTCGCCCCCGGCGATGCCGCCGCCCGCCGCGTCGCCCTGGCTCGCGCGCCGCCGCCCCTGCTCGCCCGGCCGCCGCCGCCGCCGCGCTTTCGCACTCCGCCGCCGCCGCGTGCTGCTCGCCTTCGTGGCGGTGCCGCTAAGCCCGCCGCCCCCGCTGCTGGTCTGCTGTGGCTACTACGTTAGGGTTTGGGTGCGGTGGATGGGGAATTGGGGATGAGTCGGAAGATTGGTCGAATGGACTTGGAGACTGGGGGAGGCTTGTGGAATGGAGAATGTTGGGCTGTTGGGCCGTGTGAGACTGTGGGCCGGATGGGCAAACGCCTGATGCACGCTCCATTTGCTCGCTCACGAGGTGCCCCCGCTGCTCGATCGGTTTCATCGGTTCCTCGGTTCGGGAAGTGTGAAAACCGAAACCGAAGCCGAACACCGAATTTCTGCAAATGAAGAACCGAAGCGAAACCGAAAACCGAAAAAACCGATATTTCGGTTCGGTTAGGGCGAGGTTCGATTCGGTTTTCGGGTTTTCGGTTAAAAAGTGCCCAGGCTGAGTTGTTTATGGATAACATTTATAGACTTCATGGCTTGCCTCAAGCTATTGTTTCAGATCGTCGAGGTTACCCAAGTTTTCTCCAACCCCTCGAGGTACCCAAGTCTTCTTGGCAGGTAGTCACTATGGACTTTATTGATGGATTATTACCTATGTCTGGTTCTTTCAATGCCATCTTGGTCGTTGTCGACAAGTTCACCAAATCTGCACACTTCATTTCTCTAAAACATCCTTACTCAACCGCTTCAGTGGCCCAACTGGTTATGAATAGCATTTATAGACTTCATGGCTTGTCTCAAGCTATTGTTTCAGATCGTGATCTAGTGTTTACTAGCAACTTTTGGAAGGCTTTGTTCAAACTATCTTGTGTGGAGTGGAGGATGAGTTCTTCCAGACATCCACAGAGCGACGGCCAAACGGAAAGAGTTAATCAATGTATGGGAACCTACCTCAGATGTTTCACTCATGCTTGTCCAAGTCGCTGGGCTCGTTGGCTTCCAGTTGCTGAGTACTGGTACAATACCAGTTTCCACTCATCCCTTGGCCACACACCGTTTGAAGTGTTGTATGGCTGCCAACCTCGTCACCTTGGCCCGTCCCCAGATTCAACCGCTGATGTGCCTGATGTAGCTGCTTGGCTTGAAGAGCATCAGTTGATGCATAGTGTGGTCCATCAGCATCTCTTGAGAGCACATGAGTGGATGAAAAGGCAAGCTGACAAACGACGAGTCGACCGCGAGTTCAACATTGGTGATATGGTGTTTCTGAAGCTGCAGCCCTTTGTGCAAGCGTCAGTGGCTCGACGATCTTGCAACAAGTTGTCCTTCAAGTTTTTGGACCCTATCGTATTGTTGAACGGATCGGGAAGGTGGCCTATAAGCTGGAGTTGCCGGCATCGGCTGCTGTTCATCCCGTCTTCTATGTGTCCTAGTTAAAGCTATCGCCACGCAATCAAGTTGTGAGCTCGATTTTACCATCTTCCCTGGTCCACCTGCAGGTACCTGTTCGTCTCCTCCAGCACTGTTAGACCTATGGCACTCACCCCGTGGAGCAAGCCCTGGTGGAGTGGTTACATATGTCTGCCTCCCTTGCTACGTGGGAACCACTCGAGCAACCGTGGCAACAGTTTCCAAGAGCACCGGCATGGGTCACGCCAGTTCACTAGAGAAGGGGAATGTCAGTAGTGCTCCACCTGAGGTTGAAGAGGAAGAAGAACGGGCCTCGCCACCCAGCCCACCAAGGCCCAAGCGGCTGGCTGGGCCCAACCCGAAGATCACGGGGCCGGACTGGAGGACATGAGCTCATCGTGCAGCCGAGAGTATTTGTATCCACAGAGAGAACACGGGAGGCATCGATGATTGATTTATTCAAATTGTATTTGCACTCCTCCTTCTTCCTCCCCCAAACTTCCTCGCTGCGGCGAAATCTGTTGTATCTGAACTCGTTGCTGCTATAACAGAGTGAATCAATCAAGGGTACTAACAAAGGCGAAGTTCAATACGTTCCCGAGCTCAAGCTCTGGCTTGGCTTCACCACTACCGCCGAGGACCAGAGCCTGCTGGCTGCTGCCAACCTCTCGGCCATGGATTCCCAGTCCCAGCCACTGGTGCTGGGCTCTTGGAAGGAGGTCGAGACGCCCAAGAGATGGCAGCAGGTATAGAATCCTCAGCTCGTCAGCCTTGGCTCTCGCAGGTTTTGCATCGCGAGGTTCTCTTAATAGCGGTTTTCTGAATAGTTTTACGGTGGTTTTCACTCCTGCTATCTATATGTGTAAAATGTATCGTCTGAATAATTTTGGTTTATTAGCTTGATTTATCTCTAGCCTACCCCAACTAGCTTGGGCCTAAAGGCTATGTTGTTGTTGTAGCTTGATTCATCAAAACCAATTTCATCATATAACATAAAAAAACAGTGGCGAATTTGCATGTCACAGTAATAGATGACTGAATAATTACCGCGTTATCTCTTTTTTTGGGGGGCTTATATGTACAGTATTCATTTACAAGTTGGATTGCACATTTGCACGCATGCTGCTGGATGCAAAAACATGGTTTTCAGGGCAAGAACCAAGAACGCGGACAGACGACGACGTTGGTTGGGCAAGCATAGCAAGCAACATCACATGGATGTCGTCACATCACATCACACAGGCGGAAGCCGAAGCGGAGGAAGAAGAAGCAGAGCGTGGCGAGGACGACGGCGGACTCGACCACCCACATCAGGTGGAACACGACGCTCTCGTACAGGCGTCGGAGGAAGTCGACGCGCGGGAGGGCCGGCGGCGGCCCCGTGCCCGTAGTCTCCGCCGGCGCAGCGCGGCGGACAGCGCGCGGACGCGCAGTGACCACCGCGGCGACTGCTGGTGCTGGCCGCCTGGTGTCCCGGACCCGGACACCGCCGTCGCCATCTTCTTCCGCAACCACTCCCGCTTCCTCCCGCCGGCCATCGGTTGGTGGCGCGATGACGCGATCGATCGATCAGCTGGTGCTGCTGCTGCCGCCGAGAACGAGCTCTCTGATCGTGATTCTGTCCTTGATCAAACGCTAGCTACCTGGCGTTGCGAGGCTACTCTGTCCAGAGCTTTTTATGTTGGAAGGGAGATCGGATCGTGACGCGTTCTTGCAACCGCGTGTTGACGAATCGTTGGAGCTATTTATGTGGTGTGGTTGAGATCGGCCGCAAAAGTCCGTCTCCCGAACAGGTCGGGTCAAACTATAACATTTGGGCAGTTTCCTGGGAAGATGGCTTGGTGTGCTGTCAGTGCTGATGACGGCCTGAGCTTGGCTTATGCACTTGACCTCGCTCGTCCAAGCAAGAACAAGGATAGTGGGAGTGGGTGAGACGAAAAACATTCGGTGTACCTGTGTATATATGAGTCTATCTGTACACATGCTAACAAGGGCAACACCACTACAGTCTACTGCCAGTGCCAGACACGGCGTCACTGGTCTCCATGCTGCTCTCACGTACATCCGCCAGTAGTCGCTGCACTGCTGCAGTCTCTGTTGCAACGGCACACGTTTGTCGGCTCCAACTTGAAGCCTACCTTCGGCACCTGAACCATGTCTGCAACTGAGCGCACGCCTCGCCGGCCGGAGGCTTCGGACTGTCGTTGCGCCGCGCGCGTGCGGACAGGTTCAGCCGCTCACCGTCAGTGACAGTGCTGCGGTCAGCAGGTGGCACGTCGTCGTCGCTACAGACAAGGCGACGACCATCGTCGTCCGGCGGCCCGGCAGTGCCCTCACGGCGGCGTTGATGTTGTCGCCGTAGTCCGGCGGCGACATGTTCCCGTACAGCGGAGGGGAGTTGCCGTACCCGGCCGGTGGAGAGCTCCCGTACCCGCCGGGCGGAGACCCGTACGTTGGCGTCAGCGGAGTCGACGTGTTCAGGACCGAACCACCGGTGCTGTGACAGTTCACCACCAGAAACGTTAGAAATCAGCAGCACATGTAGCTAAAAAGGTTCCTTTATTTGCTCGGGCTAGTAGAATTTACCTGGTTGCTGCATACTGACACGTCGAAGTACCTGCGCACGCAGTTACAAACAGAGAAGCAAATGAATGAGTGAACAACACCATCTATATATGCAGATTAATTGCAGAACAAGAAGTTGCTTTGATGTTGAATCTCGACGTGTTCAGATCAGAGGGTGTGGAGCTTGATGAGTTGTTTACTTGGGTTGGCGGTGGTGAGGACGGCGGTGCCGGCGAAGTCGCAGCTGGTCTGCACGGGGTTCTTCTGGTAGTAGCTGTTGAAGGCATAGGACGCGTGGTCGTGGACGGTGTCCGGGCTGAAGCAGCTCCCGCCCTGCTGGATGGGCGAGCAGTCGGCGCCGCCCTGGCCGCACGCGTAGTCCAGCGCCACCTGCAGCGCCGTCGCGCTCGCGCTGGGGCTCGCCACGCACCAGCTCCCTCCACCAGCGCCGGTGGCAAGCGACGGCGTCGGCGTCGCGTTGCGGTGGGCATCGCCACGGGCGTCGCCGTCGGGTTCACCACCGGGACCGTGGCCAGGGGCGACGTCACGTCGTGTTCCAGCCGTTTTGGCACGTCGTCTGCTCCCTGCTCGCTTTGCCCCCTGCAGCCAGCGTGAACCAAACCAAATCAAATCATCATCTTCTTTTTCAGCAGCGGGCGTCTGGACGAACCAAAGATATCGTCTTGTTTGCCCTTAATTTGATCTCCTCCAGTATGTATTTGGACGCTGATTAGTAAGCAAAACAAACTAGAAAGCAGATGTTTGTTTGGTTGGTACTCCTAGTTAATACTAATCCTGATAAAGCGTGTGTTTGTCTGTTGCTGCGACGTACTGACATGACACTCTGCTCGTCAGCTTCAACAACTGAATAAAGCGACTAAACAAGCAAGGAAAAGACAATACAGTAAGATCTCCAACCAAAAACCATCATGTCTTGGGTGTTCAAATCGAATTCGAAGCTAGTAGAGCAGCAAAGGCAGCAGAGCAAGGAACTCACCTTGGCAGTGGCAGGAGAGGAGGAGGAGAAGATACGCCAAGCCATGGACTGGCCTCAGAGCCATGCCAAGCTAGCTCAGCTCTGAGCTCCGAACGAGGCAGTGCTTGGCAGTAGTAGTAGCCGGCAGATCGACGAGGTGTGCTGAATGAGAAACGAGTGTGAAGAGCTGGCCAACTGCAGCAGCTGCTGCTGTCACTCGTCTTCTACTCACTGAATCTGCAGAAGCTGCTGGTGTGCAGACAGGCCAGGCGCATGCATGCTTTCTAACACGAACAAACAACAGAATCACAGGTCTGTCCGGCCGGGGAATAAGAGGAAACTTGGCTGCTCTGCTTGGTCAGGACAGGAGGCCAGCTTTGGTACGGTTAAGATTAGTGATGAATAGATTAAGCGAGAGAAGTGGGAAAGTAAAGTGAAAAAATAAAGAGAAAGGCTGGGTGAGTTGGGACTTGGGAGGCCAAAGAAAGGAATTCTGTGATGCGATGTGGGGGCTGGGGCACTCACTGCACTGCCTTCATCTTCATGATGGCTTGTTAGCCGCCATCATGAGGAATTGATTCCCGTTTGGTGCACCCGGATTAGAGCGAATATTTCTCTCTTTTTTTTTTTTTGTTTTTTGTTCTAGGTTCGTATGGGATGGAATGCGATCCCCCTTTCCTCGTACAGTACAACTGTACCAGTACTTGCAGGTTTTTGTTCTTGTTCATGGTCGAATACACCCCACATGCCACATAGTAGTACCTCCGTCCACTGTCCACTCCATACAGTCATGTTCATGTCATGCAGAAGTGACCGTTTCCTGACGATGCCGATGGCGTGCACGGTCGGCGCCAGCAGTGATCTGATCTGAGGCCCTTTTACCTGTCGATCCACCGGGCTGGTCTGGCCGGTGTAGATGGAGTTTGAGATAAGCTGAGGATGAGATGAGCTTTCTACTTTCTATATCTGATGCTGCTTGCTTGCCCCTGACTGTCTGTAACCTTCATGGTCATGGCTGCTTTCTACCGTGGATCGAGCAAGCAAGCAGAGGCAGGCATTTTCGGTCGTGATGCATATCTTTTAAGTTTTGAGAAAACAAATAAAATCCTTTAGGTTATAGCTAGATTAAAGATACATGGGCATGCACTGATGCTAGCTCCATTTTCTACGCGAGTCTCCGCTGCACACTTTGCTTCACTTTTTCGCGGCCCTCGAGCGGAGCAGCTACGACGGATCAGCCATAGAAAAAGCTCGCAGATTTGCCTTTTGTCGCCCTTCCAGCAATAGTTCCTGGGCTAGACTAGACCTAGACCTAGACGGCGCCTCCTAGTAGTACTCTACTACAAGGAGAAGATCACGAGAACGTGGTCGCCACTCTGAACTGAAGCCTGACCGGACCGGAACATCCGTGGGGTGTGAGCAGCAGATATGATGCGAAAATCCTACGAGTGCCACGACGAGCAGATGCGGAATTGCACTAGCTATATCTGCTGGCACTGGCTGATCTAGAATGTTTCCATGGAATTTCAGGTGCAAAGATTTCATTCATGTTCATGTTCCTTCTTTTTTTCGGCAAGATATATGTTCATACTTGGAATTAAACGATCAGTTTTGCAGTCTGAATGGCTTCGTCATGACTCATGGAAGCAACAAGAGCAAGAAAACGTAGTAATCATGGTGTTGTTAGTGGGCAGTCATTCTTCGTATCGTACCTCAGGGGTCTAACTCCAACTCTAGTGACAAGACTAGCAACTTGTTTCGAGTTTTTTTTATAGGAAAAAAAATGCAGAAAAGAAAGTTATTTTTTTTTGGAGGGTGAGAAAGTAAAGTTAGAAAATTCCGGTCCACGTCTAGAGGGCAGGCGAACAAAAGCCGCTGACGCCGCATCATCTTCTCTGCTGACTGCTGTTGTCGGGATTGCTGCTAATTCCAACACTAACGGCAGGTAGGCCACACACAAACAATGGATGATTGTGGTCCGCGTCTTTTGATCAAAAAAAGTGTGTGCTCACTAGCTTTACCGCCCCTCAAGCTGAACTGGGCCAGATGGGAAAATGGATTGGGACGATAATTGCTCGGTGAAAAAACAAAGGGTCAATTTTATCTCCTTGAACTATTTAAATTAAGACATCTTAACAGTCAAAACCGTTAGTTAGAAGTGGTTGTCATCCTTTTCAGTTGAAAAAAAACGAAAAATGTCATAAGATTTTTAAACCATGATTCTAAGCTTCTCAAAAGTTTAAGAAAAAATCAAAACATGGAATTCAAATAAAGTCTCTAGAGCTTGTGAAAGTATATCTAGAAGTTTTCAAAGAACTAGCTTTTTAGCTCTAGAAAAATAAGAAGGTTTTTTACGGGACTGACTACTCGTCTCACAGAAGATTTTGGGTTTTGTTGTCTTTTACTTCTTTTTTTTGAAATTTTTTTTTTATTTGTTGTCTTCCACTTTTTCAACCAATCATAAGTTGACATGTCATCTAGTACAAGAAAGGACAAGAAAAAAAAAAAAAAAAAAACACCCGCACGAGTTAGTAGATTTACGTGGTAGGTATCTTCCACATCCTGAAAAAAAGGTAAATCCTGAAAACTGAAGTGGCACATGTTTTGTCCTTGTTTTGTGAACAGTGGTCATTACCTGGTTTGACCCCGTTTAGCCGCTAATGGCGAGATTATAGGGGAGGGGATCTTTTAGTTCTCCACGAGCCGACAGAGGTCCGTAGTCAACTTTTTGAATCTTCTTCTATTCACCACTTATAATTCAAAATTTGTACAGACGACCAAGGTGCCTCAAAAATTGTTTAAATTTTTATGCTCTACATTTCATCTTTAGTGGTCATTAGCAGGTTCAGCCTCGTTTAGCCGCTAATGGTGAGATTAGAGGGGGAGGGACCTTTTAGTTCTCCACATGCCGACAGGGGATGGAGTCAAATTTTTTTTAATCTTCTCCTATTGACCGCTTATAATTCAAAAATAAACGGATTTTGACCAAGGTTCCTGAATATAAATTGTTCAACTTTTTATGGTCTACATTTCATCTATAGTGGTCCTTAGCTGGTTCGGCCTCATTTAGCCGCTAATGGCGATATTAGAGGGAAGCGGGACCTTTTAGTTCTCCACGGGCCGATAGGGGTCCACAATCAACTTTTTGAATCTTCTCCTATTGACCGCTTATAATTCAAAGTTTACAAAACCAATGTGCCTTAATATGAATTGTTCAAATTTTTATGCTCTACATTTCATCTTTAGCGGTCATTAGTTTGTTCAACCTTGTTTAAACTAATGGCGAGAAAAAAAAAGGGGACCTTTTAGTTCTCCATGGGCCGACAAGGGTCTGTAGTCAACTTTTTGAATCTTTTTTCTATTGAACGCTTATAATTCAAAATAAGAAGATTTAGACCATGGTGCCTTAATATGAATTGTTCAAAATTTTATGCTCGACATTTCATATTTAGTGGTCATTATCTAGTTTGACTTTGTTTAGGTGCTAATGGTGAGATTAGAGGGTAAGGGGACCTTTTAGTTCTCCATGGGCCAACAGGGGTCTGCAGTCAACTTTTTGAATCTTCTCCTATTTTTATAATTCAAAATTTACGGATTTCGACCAAGGTGCCTTAATATAAATTGTTCACAATTTTATGCTCTACATTTTATCTTTAGTGGTCATTAGCTATTTTGGGCACCTTTTTTTGATATATATATATGTTGCTTTTACTCAATATCCAGGAAAGATATGTGTATTCGATATTTTCCGAATCCGATTCATCTTGTATTTAATACTCATTATTCGTATTTGTAATCGAGACAATACGTATTCATATATGTATTGATAACTATTTGTGTTTAAATCAATCCGGCGTAAATATGAAAACAAATATGATATCAACGATACTGTCAGATTCGATCCGTTTTCATCCCTAAATGCGATTCATCCCTAAATGCGACAAGAAGATGTACATCATTATTATGGTGATAAACTTTTACATCAAATAACTAGAAAGTTGTATATCTCATCAAGAGCTACAATTTTCATATAAAAATCATCTTCATCCAACATCGTATCAAAGAGATGATTTTTAAAATTTCAATCTTATCACGCCACCGCCGGTGGTGCGACAAGACAAGACAATATTTTGTCACGCCAACGGGAGTGACGCGAGTCGCAGCGACAAGCTTTTTCACGTCGAAACGCCGCCGAATGTGTCGTATCTTGCCGCGCCAACGCATGCGTGGCGTGACTATATTATTTGGTCGCGCCACGGGGCCGACGTGACCAAAAGGGCTATCCCGTGCAAATATTTTTTAGAGCAGTTATTTTTAAATATTGTTTAAAAAAGAATTAAAATATAAAAAATTCTCCAAGCCGCTGCCGCCGCATCCTCCACCCTGCTGACTGCTGTTCTCGGGATTGCTGCTAATTCTAGGAAGGCAGCAGGTAGGCCACACAAACAATGGATGATTGTGGCCACCCGCGTCTTGGATGTTGATCAAAAAGTGTGTGATGACTACTTTACCGCCTCAAGCTGAACTTGGCCAGATGGAGAAAAAGAGAACGGATTGGCACGATAACTGATGGGTGAAAAAAGTCAATTTTATCTCCTTGAAGTGTGGTGTGAATTTTCTATTCAAACTTTAAATTAAGGCATCTTACTCAAATGCCGGACAAAATTTTTTAAACCATGATTGTAAGCTTCTCAAAGTTTAAGAAAAATTTAAAGATAAATTGGTACATGACCAATTCAAATAAAGTCTCTGGAGCATGAAAGTATCTCTAGAAGTTTCCAAGAACTAGATTTAACTCTAGAAAAATGAGAAATTTTTTTTTTCTAAAGAAATGGAAAATTATCAAAACATTCTAATCAATGTTTAAACATGTTTTGAAAAAAAGTACAGCTAAAACATGAGATGCAGTTAGCATGAATGCAACAAGTTTTTGAATACTAGTTGCATTGCTTATCTTTGTTATGGAAAGTTCGAGACAAGCTACTACAATCAGAATGTTTTGGGAAAATTTTAGATTTCTTTTGGATATTGTTCCCGTTTTCTAGAGCTAAACACAATTTTTAGAAGCTTCTTGAGATATTTCATGAGCTCCAAATATTTTATTTACAACTTTCATGTCCAAAACATACAAGGCGGCCCACGTCCTTTTTTTTTTTTGTGGCAGAAGGCGGCCCACGTCATATAGTCCATGGACTACAAGTTCGTCTATGCTTTAATGAGGCTATTAACCAATTAGAGGCCCATCATCATTATATTATACGATTTGATTCATCGGCCTTGACGAAAGGAATCATAGCGTTGTCAGTTGGCTTCGATTTTGGGTCACGGCCTACGGCCCATGGGCTGCCAATTCGACCCAAAAACTATCCTAATACGAATTGCTTTATCGGCCACGACCCTCCTGAAGAAAGAGCTGCATGAACTCGTTTTTTTTTTTTTTGACATTGAACTCGGTTTCACCACCTACCGATTCACTGCACTGAAGCCAACACCATCGCTTAGAATTTCCATGAGCCTAAGGGGTTGTTTGGTTGTCTGTGTTTGACCAAGGGCTCGTCGGAGCCTAGGGGGCCGTTTGGTAAATCGAGGGCGTGTTTGCTAGAGAGCCGAGCCCGGCCCGAGCCCCCCAGCTCCCATTTTTGGTCATGTTTGTTTGCAACCGGCCCATGCTTTGGACGGTGGTTAAAACAAGGGGGGCTCCCCAGGAAACACTACCCCACCGTTTTTTTTCGGTTTGTCGATTGAGCACGGGGGTGGTTGATGGTTAGCGTTGGGTAACCTCCCAACCCTCTCACCTCTTTTTCTTCGTTCCTCTTTGGCGGTCGCCGTCAAACACCGCCAATCTTTCAAAACGCCGCCTCCATTCTCCAGAAAACGCCGTCGAGCTCAATGTTCCTATCCAAGGCGCGAGCGAAAAATCCAATTCCGGCGTTGGCTCCAGGTTGTCGATGAAGGAGATAGCCGCCGGCGAAGCTCTACCACTCGTGGCGCCTCCCCCCTCGCGTGCATGGATCCGATTGCGACTCATCCGCCTTTCGAGGGCGTAGCTTTAGTCAAGCCCCATCGCCGCCGCCGAGCCGGCGATGCCGGCGCCGCCGCCTTGACGTAGGCCCGCCACGGGCTCCCACCGCTCAAACCGCAGCGCGCCTCGGCCGTTGTCGATCTAGGGAAGAGTGGACCCATGGACCTCGGACTCGGAGAAGAAAGCGATGAGGAGGATAAAAGCGCCGACGCTTTCGATGGGTTGCCTCCGCTCCACTCACGCCGCCGACGCCGCTCCATGGTGATGCCATGGCGCTGCTACTGCTGCTCACGGTGGACTAGCATGACCATGACCTGTTCGATGAAATGACAGTGACAAGTGTTGAGAAGAACATTGGTGGTAAGGCTACCATATGCTTGTGGAAGGTTGTTGTACTCTTTCTACACCAAAAATCAAACACATTCTGAGTCTGGCATGGCTCTGGGTGGCTAAGAAACAAACACGGGGCCTTGCACCTCTTCGACCTGGCTCTGGCTAGATTTGGCCTGGCTGACGACCCTAGCTGGCCAGCTACAGGGTAGCAAACACGCCCCGAGAGTTCCTACGCTCGTGCGAGTCAAGCATGCATGCGGACGAGACATGTCAGTGAGACAGCCGATGCTCGCATGCGGTGAACCAATCAAAGTCTCCAAACAGCCAGGCTCTGTGAGTACGACAACCAAACACCGTCATGTGCATGCGCTCGGTCTGGCTACCTGCGGCTTTGCCTCGCCCAAGTACAATATGCTCATCTCAGACGCCAACCAAACACGCCCTAAGTGCCCAAACCGCACCAAGGTAACTTAACTCATCATCGATAAGCTCGCCAAACCTACAAGCAAATAAATTAAGAATATATATACTCCTTACTCCATTTCAAATCCAAATTATTTCTATGCATCGTTTATGTTGTGCATTTAGATATATACACATGTCTAGATAAAAAAAACAATGTATTTTAAAAAACAAAAAAAGTATTATAAATTGAAGCTGAGAAAGTAGTAAATTGAGTTCTGAACCAATTGGAGCCGTGGTTGCATCAAGTGTAGGAGATGACTGCAGTCGGCAGACGAGAGCCCAAGGGCCCAGCGACTCCTGCATACTACATACAGATACAGCCACTTGCTCAACCGATTGACACCGTGCCCATACACTCTCCTGGCTCATTCCACATTTCCAATACATACAGGTACAGCTACTACTTTCACTGCAATTCACAGTTCACACGCCCCAAAAAAAACACACACACACACACACACACACACACACACACACACACACACATCTGATGCCGATGTAGCAAGCATGGCAAGTGAAACTTTTGCTCTGCAGAACTGACCATTACTCATTTATTCACTCGATAGCCACAGCTCGAGTTCAGGCATCCATCTCGATCGACTCTCTCAAACGAAACGTCTGTCGAGGTAAGCAATTAAGCTTGTGCCCGGTGCCCGGCACCGGCCACCGCGACAGGGGTTTGGCACCGTCGACCTGCAGAGGAAACCGCTCGCTGGCTTTCTCTCCACCGCTGCCCAGTTCGCTATCCAGTTCACAACCAAGGGCAAACCATCGGCCATCCATCCCGGCTCCGGGAAGAAAAAGGATGTGCTTTTTGACCCTGAACTTGTGAAGGAGGAGTGAGTGGCCATTGATCGTTTCGGCCCTACCTAGCGGTCAGTTCAGAACCTTCAATCCTGCATCTGTCGGCTTCAGGCTCAGTGAGTGAGCAACTGCACGAGCCAATAATTCATCCTTTCCCCGGCTCCATCCGAGACAATAATGCTACACAGGACCACCTAGTTTTCGTCAGAAACGAAAAGGAATGGCAATCCAGGAGTGTAGTGTAGTAGATACGTTTGGATAAGCCCATGCCTAGATAAGTTTCTTGGTATAGAAAAATACTGCATTTTTGTCAGTAATTTGGGTTACAATGTCTCTACTTAGTCAAATAGTATAATCTGGTACTTTTAGAACAAGAGTAGTAGGGGTTTCTGTCGTTCTTAAGAGTCTTACCGGAGCACCTCCCAACGGGCGCGTCAATGGCCGAGCCCGCCGCCGCCGCGCCGGCGACCGGGCTCGCCCACCCCACCGGGGCTCCTCCGGGGCCTCCCCCTACCCTACCCGTGGTAGGTGGCAGTCGGAAGAGCTGGACCCTCCAAGGGCGTCCCTTTTGCTAGCGTTTTTCAAGCGACGCAGGCGGGCGGGCAGAGCGGAACGCCGGCCGCCGGGGCATGTTTCGGAGCGCTCTTCCCGAAGATGTTGAGGGATGGGACCCGTGGCGTGCCGCCGGCGTTGGCGGAAGAAGGCGATGCGGCGGCGCGGATGCTCGCTGGTGGAAGGTTGGTTTCTTGTCGTCGTTGGCGGACTCCTCTCTTTCTACACCAAAACTGGGGCCCTCCTCCTTGTTTCATGACCATGACCTGCTCGATGAAATGGCGCGGGGACAAGTGTTGAGAAGAAATTGGCCTTTGGCCTCACCGCCCATGAGGCTACCGGAGGATTTCTTGGTTCGATTCCGCCATGGGGAGGAAGGCTGTTGATACCTTTCTACGAGGCGATGGCGGCGTACCTCCTCGCCGCCTTTCGGAATACTTCAAGTTCAAGGTTGGTGGTATCGAGGCATGCCGGCTCATGCAACGCGTTACACCTTGCTGAAAACGGGAGCTCAAATGTCGAACTTTCGATTTAAAGGGATACCCGCCGGGCGATGATAGGGAATACTTTGTTCTTGCTGGGTCATCCGGAAACTCAACTCATGTATATTGGAGAGCCCATGACGGGTGACGAGGAGAGACTTGGTGCTCTTGGCCTCTCCGATCGGGTCACTTCGGGGCCGTATATGGAGGCGGTGCGTGCTAGATTTGGCGGGCATCGGGGATGATGACAATGATGAGGGGCACGGGCGGGTAATGTTGATTCTTGGGTAGGACTTCTTCAATCCGTCCACGCGGTTCGATGAATCCGAGGAAGTGTCCTTTGTACCCCTCGATGTCCGAGCTCGCCAGGATCTTTGTTGCATGCCGCCTGTGCCGCGGGCGATGGGATGCGGCGTGAGATGTGGTGGGATCGCGCCTGCCATGGTGCCGACGCCGAAGACACATTGGTGGATGGTTGCGGGATGGGCGGTGGAACCAATTCTTGTGTCCTTTCTCCCGGTCTCTCGTGAGTACGACAACCAAACACCGGATGTGCATGCGCAACTGACCGGTGTTGAGAAGAACATTGGTAAGGCTACCATATGCTGGCTGGAAGCCCACGCCAACCAAACACCAAAATCAAACAAACCGCGCAGTCCGGTGTGGTCGCATGGCTTAACTCATCATCGATAAGTTTTACCTAACCTACCTAAACAAATAAATTAAGAATATATATACTCCTTACTCCATTTCAAATCCAAATTATTTCTATGCATCGTTTATGTTGTGCATTTAGATATATACACATGTCTAGATACAAAAAAAAAAAACAATGTATTTTGTGTGGTGATTTCAAAAAACGGACAAGAAAAAAAAAAGTATTATAAATTGAAGCTGAGAAAGTAGTAAATTGAGTTCTGAACCAATTGGAGCCGTGGTTGCATCAAGTGTAGGAGATGATGACTGCAGTCGGCAGACGAGAGCCCAAGGGCCTAGTGGAGCTCCGGATTCCTGCATACTTTACATACAGATACAGCCACTTGCTCAACCGATTGACACCGTGCAATCATAAACTCTCCTGGCTCATTGCCCATTTCCAATACATACAGGTACAGCCTTACTTTTTTCACTGCAATTCACAGTTCACTAGAAAAAAAACAAAAAAAAAAAAACACACAACACACTCCACACTAAATTGAGTCTGATTTTGCCGAAGTAGCAAGCATGGCAAGTGAAACTTTTGCTCTGCAGACGAGCCCAAGGGCCCAGCCGACTCATGCATTACATAGGGAGGTCCAAGCTTTCCTCGATAGCCACAAGCTCGAGTTCAGCCTTTACACTCTCCTGGTTCATCCATCTCGATCGACTCAAACGAAACGTCTGTCGAGTTCAGGTCAATTAAGCCATTGTGCCCGGCACCGGCCACCGCGACATGTTTGGGGTTTGGCACCGTCACCTGCAGAGTATGGAAACCGCTCGCTGGCTTTCTCTGACCGCATCCCACCGCTGCCCAGTTCGCTATCCAGTTCATTCAACCAAGGGCAAACCATCGGCCATCCATCCCGGTCTGTCGGGAAGAAAAAGGATGGGTGCGAGGTTTTTGACCCCGGAACTTGTGAAGGAGGACCTGCAGAAGGTGGTGGCCATTGTTCGTTTCGGCCCTACCTAGCGGTCAGTTCAGAACCTTCAATCCTGCATCTGTCCTTCAGGCTCAGTGATGCCTTGGTGGATGAGCAACTTGCACGAGCCAATGGCCATGTTTCATCCTTTCCCGTGGTCAGTTCTTCCTCCATCTATCGGAGACAATAATGCATCTTTGCAACTGCACGTGAAACAATTGACCACATCTTCCTTGGTGTGTATTCAAAGAGAAGTCCTGGCATAACCACCCGAGGCGCTTTGTCCTCGAGGAAGACTTCATGGCTGTTTAATGCTACACAGGACCACCTAGTTTTCGTCAGAAACGAAAAGGAATGGACCTTCAATCCAGGAGTGTAGTGTAGTAGATACGTTTGGATAAGCTGCCCATGCCTAGATAATTTTCCTTTGGTATAGAAAAATACTACATTTTTGTCAGTAATTTGGGCTTTACAAAGTCTCTACTTAGTCAAATAGTATAATCTGGTACTTTTAAAAAAAAAAGAACAAGAGTAGTAGTAGTTCTTATGTTAATTTAAAGACTCTAGTGTAATATTGCAGCTGCTGTAGTGTTTGGAAGATTAGAAACTCCACCTAGGAATCTTTTTTTTCTCTTTCTGAAGCGTTGGTTTCTCAATTCATTAGCTTTTACATACAAACTATGGCATTCAAAAACAAGGACATAATCTACGTGGCACCGAGAATGCAGTTAGGACATGCACTGTGGTGGGTTCTTGTAGGAGAGTGCATGTTGACAAGCCATGTGCTTTACAACGACGAAGGGATGTTGAGCGTTTGTTTCAGGTGTTGTTTTCTCAGCTGGGTTCTAAATTTCTAAACTTCTAATAGGATAGTACTCAGTACTAATTACCCTATTTCAGTAAGATGTACTTTTTACATCAGTGGTTATGATTTAGCTTATACTGTTGCCTCTTGAACACTCATGGCCAACCATCTTGCAACCACACATCTGATGGTTGGGTTGGTGTTAGCAGCCGGTGAAGCTGGCTTCACCTTCACTCAGGACAAGATTGCAGAGTTGGCAGACAGCAATTGGAGGGTGATCATCAAATCAATCCCCTTGTTGAGCTGATGATCTGAATCTGATTGACAGCATGCTCACATTTGGGACCCCTACTACTAGTCTACTACTACACCTTACATGTGCTGCAGTGATGAGCGAGGAGCTCGTACTACGCGTCACTGTTTGCTGAATCATCCATAGCCAAGAACTCTTGCGTACCAGCGTGGGCGCACTGATGACCGGGGAGGAAAAAGTGCACGGCAGTTTTCTCCCGAGGCTCACAGTCACAGCCTCCTACAAGCAGTTTTCAGAGACTAGGCGTCGAGGTCTGCAAAATTCGACGATCTACAACAGATAGCGGCGAAACTTGGCACGAGCGTCTGAATCTGATAGGATGCTGGACTACTCGGCGCATGTTGTGCACTTTTTCTTCACTTCAACTTCTATCCTAATCACACACTTGCACACACCTTGGTTTATTGGACTTTGTTGCGGTACTCTTAAATAACCTTGAGTCACTCATTTATAGATAACATATATATTTAATTATTTATTTATTTTTTTATTCTTTTTATAAAATAGGATAAATAATGAAAGTTTTAATATAAAATTGTTTTTCTAGATTTGGTCGATACGTGGAAGATCAGACTGATATGACAGATCTTTTTTTTTTTAATTTTGTATCTTTGGACTTGATATTTTGTATCATATCTGCATGTATACCTGATTAGCCTTGGCCCTTGATTTTTTTTCAATATGGAAATGGACTCTTGTTTTAATGTATGTATTTCGCTTCGATGGTGTCCTCCGGCGTGCTTGCATTATTGCTATTGTTTATTCTCATCCAGATTCCTTACACGCATGACATGTCTGTACTCCGTTTGCTCTTCAGTATACATACATACAATACAATACAATACAATACAAGAAAACGCAAGTTGCTCTGTACAATAAGAAACTGAAGAGGAATGTCGGAATGGAGAAGCACGAGGTTGGTTGCCGTATTAGAAACCGACGAAGATGGAGGATGAAGGAACCACAGCTCAAATCAGCAAACCAATGCTGTAGCCTGTTCAAGTGAAACAAAGAGAGAAGACAAAGTGACATACATAGACCGAGTCCACTTGGCCGTAGTTTTCAGAGAGTTCAACGTCGAGACTCTCGAGAGGATGCAAAGCTATCTTCACGTTCTTCAGATTACGACGCACATCGGCGTTCTTGGATGGAAAGAAAAAAGGAGCACATTTGACGTCGAAGCTGCGATAAGTACGTTGAGCACTCGGTTCTGAAGAAACGGAGCAATTCAATGGATCGGCCGGCAGTCACGTTCAGAGCTCTGAACTTTTCCAGCTAGGTGGAGGTGGAGCAGGAACCTCACCTTTTGGGACCATACTAACTGCCACCGTGTCACTCTTGCTCTGTCCAATAATACAGTGTTGGCTTATCTTTGTCGTCAACAGTGGTTGGATTCAGCAATAATGCACGTAGTACAATTTGTATGTATTATTGTTGCTGTTCCTTTCTGATCCAGAATTCCACATGGCGGCTGACTCGGATCCATGCCGTGCCCCTGCCCACAACTAGTCGCTAAAGTGCAGTGTGCAGCTGGTGCAAGAAATGCTGCAAGTTGCTCTAAACAAACTTGGGAGTAACCAGTCAAGTGCAGAATGCGACCTGTGCATTTATCTCTTCATGTCAACTGGCAAACCAACCCCAAGTTTGTGCAAATCTTGTTGCTCAGAGGAGCGTTGAACTTGAATTATCCACCTTTCGACATTGGTTTCATTTTTTAGCTTCAACATGAAACTCTGAGTCTGTTCGGCTGTCCTTCTCTCGGCTTATTTTCTCTCACAGACTATTAAATCAGGCTTATTAAATCAGCCGAAAAGATTCTCTCTCTCCATCTCTCTAATGTTTTTCTTGCTTGCTTTTGGTTGGTGTATTTGTGGATCACAAATGCTGGGTCACTGCACAAGGTTTGGTTGGTTTCTTTGTGGATCACAAATTCTGGGTCACTGCAGCACAACTGCAATCCTCTACTCGCTGGAAAATATCATCTCCATGATCGTGTACTCCTACGCGGGAGCATCACTGACAGCGATCGATCGACAGACCGGCCTGCACCTGGGGCCGGCCGGCCGCTGCGGTTTTGCTGAGCCACAGATCAAGAGTCCTAGAACCTTCCTCCGTATCATTATCAACCACCACGATCATCCACGTCACAAACAAAAATCTACTTCACACATCACGTTTGGTATGACATGTACTCCTCCGTCGCTTTTTACGTGTTTGTTTGGTATTTGACATGTAGTAATTAACCATAGGTCCATATATATATATATCTTTCTAATGATGATTCGTGCTACCATTTACAAGCAACTCTTGACAGATGGATGGATGCTCGATCAAGCCACGTAGGCATCTACAACGGCACATATGAAAACGAAGCTACCGAGGACACTGACGACAGCGACCACCCACTCACCACCAGCCACCATTAGCGCCGCGGCCATGACAGCGACCACCCACTCACCACCAGCCACCATTAGCGCCGCGGCCATGCCCCACCCGCCGAGATTAGCCGGCGCTAATGACGGGTTTAGTTTACTTTAATACACACGACCAAACACCAAGCGTGTGGCGCGCATGGGCACGTACAATACCAGAATTGCCCTCGCTTCCCCGCCTCACATTGCCACGCTGGACCCACGGGCGGCGGCGTCCGACGTGGAGCCGGCCACCGCGGCGGTGGACAGGTCGTCCTGGCCGGTCAATGGCGTCGTCATCGTTGCACCAGCGCAGGCGAGACGGGCCGGCGCGCCGAGCGCCGCGTCCACGGCGGCGTCGCTCCACCGGTCCTTCATCGCGCGGTTCAGGCGCGCCACGAAGCCCTCGCGCCGCGCCTCCAGGTGCCTCAGCAGCCGCGCCGACATGCTGCACCCGTGCCCGTCCTCGGCCGACAGAGGTGTCGTCGCCGCCGCCTCGGCCTCGGCGGCGTCACCGGCTGCAGCGACGGAGGCGAGGTACTCGATCATGGACTCGGTGACGCGCTCGGGGGCGGCGCCGCGGCCGTCCCAGAGCCACATGCGCGCGACGGCGCGGCGCGCAGCGCGGCGGCCACGGCGTCGGCGGCGGAGCTCGACGCGACGAGGCCGGGGCTCAGGGTGACGACGTAATCCCCGGGCGCCGCGGCGTGGACAGTGACCATGGCGCCACCCGTGGTGAGGTTGCTCCCGGCCATCCGGACGGTGACGCGACGGACCTGCCTGCGCGGGAACGACGGGTCCGGGAACAGCGCGCGCTCGACGCCGCGGCTGGCGTGCAGGAGTGCGCGCTCGGCGCGGCCGTTGGACACGAAGAGCAGGTCGAACCGCCGCGCCGCGGCGCTGCCACGCGGCGCGTCGTTGGCGACGGCGACGGCGAAGCCCTTGCCGGCCTCGTGCTGCGCGAACAGAGACGCGCACGCGACGGTGATCACGGCCGCCAGGCGGAGCACGATGCTGTGGGTGGAAGGGGAAGAGGAGGAAGCCGGACGGCCCGATGGCGCGGCGTCGGCGGTGGTGGTGATGTCGACGAAGGATGAGGCGGCGGGGATGGTGGAGACGGGGAGGAGGAGCGGAGCCTCCATTGGTGTGGTGGAGCACGACGGCCGAGCACTGGAGGAGAGGAGAAAGACAATGGCCGAGGCTTTGGCAAGCAAGGGAGGCAACCGGGTGAAGCTAAGGAGCCTTGGGACTGCCTGGTGGTGGCTGCGGGTTATTTAACGGCAAATATTTTGGCGTCCGAACGAGTGATTAGGTCTGTGTCCGTGTTTGGTGCGTTGGCCGCGATGTCATCAGCCAAGGAGAGCCAACTCGGTTGGCTTGAAAGATTTATCTCGGACACGTCCAAGGAAGCAGAGGAGATGCTGAAACCGCCCATGCATCGTGGTTCTTATGGCTTACTTAGCCATTCCCTACTGTCTACAATTTAAATATATGCCACTATTAGGTATTAAACACTTTAGTCTTAGTCTGGACCCATGGAAATTAGAAAATGTTGATCCAATTGTGCAAAAAAACTACAAGCAAAGCAAAACGCAGCACTGATTACTACTTCCAAAGTGGTGGTACTAGAAATTTTGAGTGAGGGTTCGGCTAAACTTGGTCAACCCTATCACAATATATTTTATATTTTTTAAAAGGATTGTAATCACAATTTTAAGACTCTCAAATTTAATTGTTACGAAAATTAATAGAGAAAAAGTTAGCATAGTTGCAAATGTTTGGCACGACCTAGTAAAATTATGATTGCATCCACTTTGTTGTTTATGTGTCTTCTTTGAAATCTAAACAGGGTTAAAATTTTGGCATGTCGTTGGGAGTGAGGGCACCCTGGTTCCGCCATTGAGGATGTTGATAATAGACCCGACTTACACTCTATTTGGTCAGAGTGACTTTTTAGAGTTGCAACTAAAATTGTCCCTTTTAATCCCTATAAAACAAACAGGCAGGAGGGACTTTGAGTAAAAAGTCCTAGGGCTACTAAATCAAATGGGGCCTTAATCAGTTGAACTAAAAGCCCTTTTAACTCTAAACAAGAGAGCAAAAATGGGACATAAAAGTTGCATTAGTAAGGGCGTCTGTTAGCTATTTAGCTAGCTAAATCTAACGTGTAATAAAAAAAAAGTAGAAAAAAGAGTAGTCACTCGCGACGAGCAAATAGCTGATCTATTTCACGTAGCCTACAATATGTAAGAGGAATGTGTAGGTACAACAGTATAAAATAATCTTTTTTTTTATCTCTCATCTCTGTTACCTTTGCAACGCCCTAAGCGTTTAACTATCATCATGCAAACAAAGTAGAGGAGTTGGGTTTAAAGATCACATTTTGCATAACAATACAGATATTTTCAACCCCACGCACTTTCATCATAGACAGAACAATCTAATTATTCTAAGCCATACACTTCAACCGACCACCGTCTCACTCTCATTCTCCACAGATTTTTTTAGTATTTCTTCGGGATGTCCACAATGCATCCGACCGGAAGTTTAATATTGAATTTAAAATCAGCTTGATAACATCCTAACTCCACAATGCCCAACTTTGATTTGGGTTCTTTAATTGTAGGTCCCGAGTGATATGACATGATTTGGGTTTAGCCCATGATGCTCCGGACGGTTATGTGCATGGCGGAGTGGCATGCATGTTGCGCCGATTACTGCAGGGGCTCATGGCCGCCTGGCACTCTTTCTATGTGGGGGCACGGTATTCTCCATTCATGCAACAATAGCAATCAGTACCGTTACATGGTCTTATGCTCCCATCTAATGCCGTTGAGTTGACAAGCCCTCGAGAACCTACAAATCAAATTCATAGACATGTATGTCATACAAATACGTCGATGTTATATTGTTATCTATACATGACATCATTTCAACTTGTAAAAAAAATAGATGAATTGTTTCATTTTCATAATATTATGATTAAAAGTAGCAATAAAACTCTATACGCGTTTTTAAAAAAAAAAACACACTATGTTTGTGTGTGTGTGTGTGGGTGGGTGGGTGGGTGGGTGGGTGGGTGTGGGGTGTGGGGTGTGTGTGTGTGGTGGTTGGTTGTATTGTACGTGCAGCTGGTGAACGTGGCGTCCTGGTTGCAATCCGTCTGAGTTCTGACGACTTTGTTCTCTCATTGCGCCAGAGTAATGTGTTGTCATTCACCGACTAGCTAGGGCCGTTCGCTAAAGTTTCTAGCTTCTTCTTTTTTACTCTCTCCATGGTTTAAATACATCAAAAAGATATATGTTTGGAGTATAAAATGTCTTTAAAGTTGACTAATTATGACGACGATTGTTCTCTCTCTGCGCCAGGATAATATTTGGGCCCATTCACCAAACTGTATTGTACGTGCAGCTGGTGAACTGGCGTCGTGCTGGTTGCAATCCGTCTTTCTCGCCTAACATCTGCGCCAGCGTAGTTTTCGCCGACTACGTAGCTAGTTTTGCTGGCTACTAGGAGCTAGGAGCATCAGGGACAGGCCCCCTACCATGAAAGATGAAACGACCTTAGATAGGACGGGCTGAGATCTATTAGAGAGAGAAATTATTTTATGTATTGGGCAAATAATTCCATAAATATAGAGGATTTTTCAGTCAAAGCTCAATTGGTGTACTCTATCCCAATATGCATGGGAAAAAAAATACATACCCATTTTCATGATCCCTTGATCAGAGTCCCTCTTGACACATGACATGATGTACAATGGAAAGTTAAAAACCTTCGCATTTTTTGTGCCTCTGTTTTCTCTACTTTTTCTCAATAGAAACAAATCGTGAACTCGAAAAAAAAATGGAAACAACAAATTACGGCGATCCGGCCCATTCCCGTTACCTGGTTTTGGTTTTGGCCGAACTGAGTGAATTAGAATTTCTATTTTTTTTTGATGTGGTATGCCTCAGCCTCCATGCATTCTTTTTCTTTTGCAGTTATCATGCATGGATCACCTTCATAATTTCAATTAAGTACTTGTTCTGTTCCAAATTGTAGGTCATTTTGATATTTCTAGATGCATTTCTTTTGCTATGCATTTAAACATGGTGTATAACTAGGTGTATAGTAAAAGCAATGAATCTATAAAAATTAAAGTGAACTACCATTTAGAAATGGAGAGCCTATTTTTTTAGGCGAGCAAGAGAGGCAAAGCACCCCGACTGAAAATTTTTTTATTTAAAAAATAAAGTAGAAAGCACAAAAGTTAGAGCACTAAATAATTTATCTTAAATTAAAACTACTAAAACATCAAAAGTTTGGGGCATAGGACGTTTCGAGATGCTGAGTTTCAAAAGGAAGATAGACATGAGCCGACGATGCTCCGGATCAGACGGTTGTGTGGTGGCGGACTGGCATGCCCGTCCTTTGCGCCGATCGCTTACTGCAGGGGCAACCGCGGCGCCGGGCACTTGGGCTCGCAGCTTTCGCAGTTGTCCTGGCACTGTTTCCGTGAGCTATGACACAAAATATCACCGAGAACTTGCTCCCATCATCTAATGCCGTGGAGTTGTTGACGACCGCGGTAGTAGTAGTATCGCTTGGGTACCACCTCGTTGCAATTCCGATCTGATCAAGTAGCCCTCGACGACCTGCAAATCAAATTCATAGATTGTAATCGACATGGCATGAATGAAATGCAGAGACCAACAAAGGTTGCAATCGACACACTTACATTGTGCAGGTGAAGCAAAGAGCATGACGAACAAGAACACGGCCGCCAGGCTGACGCTGGCCGCCATATTGGATATTCGATGATCCTTCAGAGTTCAGATAGGGTATAGGGAGCGACGGCGTACTACGATGTTTGTATGGTATTAAAGCTAAGTAAGGATTGCTAGGGTTTGTAATTTTCAAAAGAAAAAAAAAAAAAAGGATTGCTAGGGTTTGTAATTTTCAAAAAAAAAAAAAAAAAAAAAAGGATTGCTAGGGTTTTTACTATATAGGAATAGGACACATGCATGAGGTTCTAGTGATGTATACAGGGGCGGATTCACGGGGCGACGCCCAAAAATAAAGGAGCAAATCTTCATATAGCAACCCAAAATAGCCTGCATCATATTGTTTTTAGTGTATGGATGCATGATGAGCCCCGTGGTGACTCATGGATCTGCCACTGCATGTATACATGGGAAAATATAGAGTGCCTTTGCAATTTTGATTCCTCTTAATCTTAAAAAAAGGGATAATTGCTTCTATGGCCGAAAAAACTCCATGTCTTTTATTTGGCCTTTTTTTCAAACTTGCTTATTTGGCCTCGAAGTGAAATTTTCTTTCTTTTTTAGCCTTCTGTTAGCTTTTTGGGCTGAGTCCGTTAGGTCAAGGAGCCTGACTCACGCGAAATGACACGAATACCCTTTGCCTGTCTTACTGCCGAGCGGGCGACTGAACCGTCCCGACGCGGGATCCCCACGCGGCCACGCCCGACGCCTCTCTGTCTCTGCCCGACGCTGGTTCCAGCGATAGAAAAAAAAAGACCGACGCCTGGTACGTGCGTCGCCTCGCTAATGGCAATGTCGTCGTCGAGCACTGGGCGAGCTACGTCGTCGTACTTGCTCCACTAGCAGCTATAGCCAGAGTCAGCTAGGTGTGCCTGCCGCAGGAAACTTGGCGAGTGATCGAGGATTTCACGCGTGGCCTGTGCATGGTGGATCGCGGCGGTAGCTAGCTAGGCCGCCGGAGGAGTAAGTCTTGCATGCTGCTCTCTGCAGGTATGGTGTGTGTTGCCGTGCGCGCGTGCCGTCTCGCGGCCTTATCTGTAGTGCGTGGCTGGTGGTGGCCCGGCCGGCCGGCGCTGCAACTGCAATGTGGAAGAGCACAAGGGTCTCTGTATACCTGATGTATGGAATACGTACGAGCACTGCGTACGAGGATGGACATAAGTTGTGGTATACACGTATACCGATATCTCTCTCTTCTTGCATTGTTACATATATATGTGACTTTAAATATATATGTGACTATGTGATTGACTTTAAATATATATGTGGCTGTGTGGTTCAAATATTATATTACATACTGATTTTATATGTGCTTAAAATGTTTATATATCCACTCAAAATATATCAAAAACAAATAAAATTTTGTTTTTTTAGACAGGGGGTAAAATAGTCTTTTTAGGTGTCACTTAACACCGTTACCTTGCTAAAATTGACGGAAGGCTAAAGGAGAAAAAAAAGTTTCATTTGAAGGCCAAATAAGAAAGTTCAAAGAAAAAAGGACCAAAAAAGCAAAGATGAGTTTTTTCGGAGGCCAAATAAGCAATTCTCAAAAAAAAAAAAAAAAAAAATGATTCCCTCTTGGCTCTCGCCATTTCCTTATTTTTGGTTTGGGCCGAGCTTTTACGAGGCCCACCAAGCTACATCGTGGGGCCAAAGTTTCCTAAAAAAAAAAATGTCGCCGGGGCAAAGTGTGTTGGAAACGGAATTGCTAAATATTATCTAGAGCAAGATATTTCTACTTTTTTTTGCTGGGCAATTATAGTACTCTCTGTTACAATTATAAGTTGTTTTGAATTTTCTAGATATATACAATTATAGTACTCATAATCTTTAAGTAAATACTAGTTTTTACTATAAAATAATACACCTAAATGATGAGCCCAAACTAGTATTTATAAGAACTAATAATACAACGAAGTGACCTGTGACAGGTCATTGTTATATGCATGTCATGTTATCTCTATACAGAGCCCTTTGCTCAAAAAAAAAAAAAAAAAAAAAAAAAAAAAAAAAAAAATCTCTATACAGAGCCCACATATTGGTTCCAGATTGGGCGTTGGTTGCTGTAGTAACTGGTAGCCTGTGTAGGGATTCCCAAAAAAAAAAAAAAGTTGGTTTGGGACTGCTCCATAACTTAATAAAAACTTGAAATTTGTGGAGCACCTCTTGAGGTGCTCTCATAACTCCATATTTTTTTGCATGGATCTAAAATCATTTGGCAAAAAAAAAAAAAAAAAAAAAAAAAGAGCGGACCTAAAAAACGTGGAGGAGAGCAATAAACACCCCCCTCACACCCCCCACCCACCCACCCATAGGGAGCGTTTCTGATTACTTGGGATTACTCCGCTTCACCTTTTTTTTTTTCCCAAATATTTCAGCTCCGCACATACGGTCCGAGAAAAAGTTGGAGCTAAAAGGAGTAATTTTTGTAGAGCTAGAATTTTTGGAGCAGTCCCAAATCCCAAACATTCTCTTGTTACCTGCGTAATGTGTGTGGTCTGCCAGTTTGCCACGGCTGTTACATGCAAAATGCAATGGAACCGGAGTACCGGACGGTGCAATGCAAGGAGTAAAGATATATCGAATAAGACGTCTGGCACTCCAGCCTTTACCTTGAATTAGCGTCCTTCTTTCAACAGAGACATAGGAAAAGTGATTAAATTAACAAATACGTAATTTCCATTGAATAAAATGAATTGATCAATCGTTCAGTTGTGCGCAACCTGGCACCATTTTTCGCCTCAATACATGGCGGAAAAACATGTCGAGGAGTCCGAGAGGCTATGGGATCACCTCTTATGAATTGCTACTTGCACCATATGCCACTTCTTGCAGGCTAGTCCTGAGAAGCTGTGGCCAGAAGACTAGGGTTTGCCAGCATTGCAGCAGCTAATACATCCTTGACATGCCAGATGGCACAACGCCAACGTTTCGGTGAGTACCAGCGCCAGTGCCTACTGATGCTGCGGCGGCAGCAACAATGCCGTTAAGGGATCTTGTGTATATGTCTGTGTCAGTTGTTATTCTATCTAATGGGTTATTCTTTTTGTCCAGCTGGGAGATGGAAGGGGCTGCTCTCATGTTCACAGCTACATCGGGGAACCTTTGCTCTTTGCACAAGCATAAGCCTGCTGCGACTGCAGAGTGTAACCTCCCATGGCCTGTGATGGGTTGGTACTGTCCAATCTTGCAGGCATTTGGTGGTAATTGTATGCTTGTGGGATTTGCTGGTGAGGAGGATACCCTGAATTCATCACTGAGCCATTAACTCTTACTGATCCTGCTGGCAAAAGAAAAAAAAAAAAAAATCTCAGAAAAAGGGCCATCATAAATTCGACAAATCATTTGTAGTACTCCCTCCATTCCAAAGTATAAGTCATTTTGGCTTTCGTAGATACATAATTTTTGCTCTGTATCTAAACATAGATGCATAGCAAAAACTATGCACCTAGAAAAGCCAAAACAACTTACAGTTTGGAACAGAGGGAGTAAACTAGTAGTAAGTGAAGACAGAAATACCTGCTTGTGCTTGCAGTGCTTGTGGAGTCAGAGACGGCCTTGGAACATTTCCAGGACCACTTCCTTTCTCCCAAGGATACTTACATGAATCATCAGAGACTGGTCTAACCCTTGATGAGGCAGCAAGAGGTTGTTCCTTGGCAGGAATTGGATTAGAATGAACAACAGTAGTCCTACAAAATGAAGCTGCAGATTAGCAAAACAAAAAAGCAACCTTCACTCAACTAAATTACAGTGACAAAAGGACAGAAGCACAGGCAAGTGGAGCTGTTTATCATTCTGAACGCACACTAATCAACTGTCAGTTTTGATTTCAGAAAAAATAAATCATGACTTGTACCATGCCAGTGAAGCATTGTACAGTTGACTTCAGAATTCGAGAACATGTGCACCCCCAATCCTAGAACATTGACACCACTGAATACTGCTGGAAACACCTCTGATCTTATCTTGCATTCAAGACCATGTATAGAAATTTTGAAATTATCCAACAGAACTACGATTTTATCTTTGAAGTTTGAACTCCCATGATCATCTAGCCTTGGTCACTTCACTCAGGTATCAAAATCCTGACAATGAACTCATACCCAACCCAGACGATAACTCTTCTTACCATTGGGCCACTCAGGCCACAGGGAGAAAATATGGAGACAAAGTAAGATCTAAAGGTACTTGAAAGTACCTCTCAAAGCAGCCTGCGAATGAAATCAAGACTATGATGCCCATTACCTGGGAAGGGATGCATGTTTCCTGTCTGTTGGAACTGATGGGCCGTTACCACCACTCTCTTCAAGATGAGAAAACTGCTTCTTAAATTGATCAACAGCACTGCATAAAAAAATAGCCAGCAAGTGCTTCTATCAATGGGTTGAAATGGACGGATACATGAGTAAATACATGCATGCGCAAAGCAACATACATGTGCAAACACAGAAAAGCTAAAACCTTGGGTAGAGAAAGGTTGTCCTCTCTGTGCCATTAATGTAGCTATTCAGCAATTGTGGGTGATATTCCAGTATCTCACGGAATATCAACTCTCTTATCTCTTCCTTTGACATTCTTTTGTGTTCAAAGTCAAATTCCACTTTTCTGATTGGCTGACAGGATGGTTCTCTTTCAACCCTGGCAAGACCTTTGAAATATGGATCACGCAATGCCTGAAACAATACATATATTGAAATAAATGTCACAGATACTTAGGGATTTCAAGTAAGGTTGAAAGCAACATCACAGATCTAATTCCATAGAGAAAAATAGACACAAAAAAGCAAAGGACTACCTCTTCTGCTGTTGGGACGGTCCTTTGGATCAAACGCCAATAGTTTTTCTAATAGTTTAAGTGCCAAAGGATCGGCACTGGGAAACTTCTGAGAGAATGGAACAGGGTCCTTCTTTTTCTCATGCTGCTCAAGTACCTTCTTGCTTTCTCATTCGAACCTGAAAAGGAATAAAAAAAATAAGTTCAACTTTGGAGTCACTGAGCCATGAGACAAACTAAAAATGAGTTTCCTTTGTTATAGCACTATACCCGAGAAATTGTATCCATCGATGGTGTGCCTAGAAGATCAGTCATCAAATCTAGCTGATGAACAACATTTTTACCAGGAAATAGAGGCTTTCCTGTCAACACCTCAGCAAATATGCATCCAATGCTCCAAATGTCAATTGCTGGTGTATACTGCATTTTTGGGGATAACAACAATATAAAAGCACATTCAGATTATAGACAGTCTGGCAAAAATTTATATAAAAAGCAAAGCAATAGCAAGACAAGCTCATTTGATTATTGTAAAGCTGCAATTCAGCAGGTTATTGGTTCCTATTTGTGCATAATAGGGACAAAAAGGTAAATATCAATCAGATCGATCCATGCATAAAAATGAACCGCACTATGAAAATGGCATTTATATCTGGACCTATAAAGGACAGAGATTAATGAATATCTCTCATGTGAAATTACTACGATAATCTTTATCCAGATTAATATTATTTGGATAAAACCATTCAAACAAGACACCAAAGATCATCTCTCCATGAGTTCCTACCAAATTCTACCATAAAGTAACAAGGCAACAGTAAGAGTCAAATAGAAAATGAAGTGTTGTGGGTAGGGACCTCCCCACAGTTTTGCCTTCAAAAAAAAAAAAAAAAAAAAAAAAAAACAGTAAGAGTAAAATGCAATATGATAGAATTCATTGTCAAGTAGGATAGCATAAGCGGATAGTATTCTCAAATAATCATAATTGGCAACTCATATTATGGGACTATCAAACATTATTAGTGAACACAACAAGTAGTCATAATATGTAACTAGAAAGCTCACCTTGGAGAAGAAGGATCCACAGAGCTCTGGAGCTCTGTACCACCTTGTTGCAACATAATCCTGCAAGGCATATGTATCAATACACGATATACATTATATCTGAATCCAATGAAAAAAAGAGCTGACTCTTTGTTTCTGACATACCGTCCAGAAGACTGTTGTTGGGGTATCATTGAATGCGACTCGGGCTAGTCCAAAGTCACATATTTTCAATTTGCAGTTAGAGTTTGCTAAAATATTCTTGGGCTTCAGGTCACGGTGATAAACATTAGCTGCAATTATGTAAGTTCAGAATCAGCATAAACTATGGCTACAAAAGGTACACTATGCAGTCAAATTCTCACTGTGACTCGCAACACAAAAGAAGATGAAAGGGATTGCGACCAGCCACAAATGACTGAACACTCCCGTTTTTGGGAGATTCAGGGAAATGGCTGGCATATGCAGTGGGAGAAGTGTCATACCAGTATGAATGTATTTGAGGGCCCGAAGTAACTGATAGAGAAAGAACTGGTAATGCTCCTTGGTCAAATCATCGTTGGCCTTTATAACTTGGTGGAGATCTGACTCCATAAGCTCAAAAACAACATAAATATCCTTGAAGTCCTTCCTTGATGGAGGTAACATAATGTGCTTGATCTCAACAATATCAGGGTGCCTTAGGAGCCTCAAAAGTTTGATCTCACGGAGGATCCTCGCGGCATCAGAGACGTGCTCAAAGATATTGTGTATCTTCTTGATCGCCACTCTCTGCCGAGTGTGAAGATCAATTGCAGAGCAGACAACCCCATAGCTTCCCTTACCAATGACTTCTTGGATCTTGTACCGGTTTGCATCCCCATACTCTGTGAAGAAGTCGGCCTCTGCAGAAGTCTGCAACATGAATTGCGCACACTAGATCAATGAACTGTTTCAAGAAACCCCCACTCCAGAGGACTTCAATGCTCCATTCGGGAAACCGAAACGGGACAGCAAAAGGAAGGGGGTTGCCAAACCATTGCAGGCAGGCAGATACAGGAATAGTCTCGGAACGGACAGAACCAACCTCTTATAAGGCAGTAACCGTGTGCACAAAAAAGGTAACAGTTTCCCTTTTATTTAATAATGGAAATCGTCTCCTCCTCCACAAGCAAAGGGAACGAACAACTATGCGCGCCGACAGGAGTACATGGCCAAGGCAACAGGCCGGCGGTGCTGTTTAATCCGGGGGACAGATGGGCATCTCGAAGCGGCACGAAAAACTGGTCAACTTTTGCATGTGAGATCAGAGCTGTCTACAACACACCGTTGAGCTCACGCGGCATTTGACCTTTCATTACATCATCAATTCAAAGAGATGTCCAGATCGATCGAATTTAGACTCCACCAATGATATGAACATGGAAGAGGGGTCGCGTCACGTCGAGTCCCGTCAAAATTTTTTAAAACAAAACAGACATAAAAATTCAAAAAAAGGTAATATAGAGGTGTTCCGAAAATTATTATTGCATCGATCCATGGCTCGCGCACTATCATCAGCCCAGAACCCAAATCTACATGAAGCATCAACGCCAGCCAGCGCACAGCAACATAACTTTTTTATTTTTATTTTTTTGGAAACGTTCGCAGCGGCATAGCCTGACCGCGAAATTTACGAGCAAGCACCAACGACAGGAGGCGGGAGGAGGAGGAGGAGAAGAAGCGCCCACCCACCTTGTTCCTCTGGTCCTGCTGCATCCCCGCTGGCCGGATCTCCCGCCCCACCGCCGGTGCCAAACGAAAACCCCGCGCCCTCGCTTCCTCCTACGTTGCCGCGGCGGCGGGCACCACCGGCCCTCCCTCGAGACGCCGCGCGCGCGGGCGGGCGGGATCAGGGGGCGAGCAAGCCTCCCAGCACGCGGGGACGTGGAACGGCCGGCGGCCGCGCGGCGAGGGGATGGGGGTAGGGCTCCTCCGCCCGATCTCGCCGCGCGCCGCGTGCGTGCAGAGGCAGAGGCAGAGGCTTGGATGAGAGGAGAGAAGGCGGAGGAGCGGGGAACAAGGAAGAAGGGAAAGGCGGAGAGAGGGGGGGGCAGATTTCTTTCGTGTCGCTCGTGGCTTGTTGCCGTTATATGATGGGGCCCGGCCCGGGCAGGGTGGGTGCGGGTGGGTGGCGTGCTGGACGCTTGCCCACCGTCCGATCTGCATCTTTGTGTGATCCATCCACCGCACCGCGCTGTGCATCTACCGCCCCCACCCTCTTTTGAGCTTACCAACGCCTAGTGACTTTTGAAAACACCCTGTCCAAATCTCATTTTGAATTAGTAGTATATATATATATGCCCGATATTTATTAATTAATTAAGGTAGTTTTTATATAATTTTGTAAATAGACTTTTTATAGAAAAGATACTGATATTATGACATACAATCAGTATTACTAGATACTACACCATACAATCAGTATTACTTAATTAGTTGGTGTCATATATAAGAGGTATTGATTGTCACTGATGATATCCTAATTGGTGACATATATAACAAAAAAATGTAAAACCTAATGGCACGCCACAACCACCGCGAACCGTCGCTGCTGTAACAGATAACTAGTCCCTGTTGCGTTAGTGTCGGCGCATGACATTTGCGTTTGCACTGGCGATGCCGATGGGTGTGTGTGTAATTAGGTGGCAGGCGCCTGTGATGGAATTGAAACGCCAACTAATGGCAAACTTGCCTTCAAATCACACTTTGCCGATCAACCCGTGCCCGTGCAACCAGCCGCCAATAACCTACTCCTCCTAGTCGGTGATGCCGTGACGACGCCATGACGCCGCGAGATCCGCCGAAACCTGCGTCGTTGCGACACCGACGGACGACGGACCAGGTACGCCGTACAGTACGCGGGACGGGATGCACTTGCAGCAGCGACACATGGGGCGCTGCCCAACTGCGAACGCTGTACCTGAACGGCTACAGCACGTGCGGTGTCCGCTTCGTCATTGATTTGGGCATTCAGATTTCACGGCAACCCAGGATAACTGAACTGCCCGGAGATCGATCACACGGCGGTCCGGCGTAAATTTATTTACTGACCGCCGTGCTGGCCTGGACTGCTGGTATGGGCATTTTTTTGTTCTTGTTTTTATAGATGTGGACTGGTGATCGTATCGTAGTAAAAAAAATAATAGCGATTGTGCAGGCGTCGTGTACCAGTCGTCTGCAAATGCAAATAATAAAAGGAGAGGACGACCGGCCGTGACCGTCACACAATCCGTTGGACGTCGCGTCGGAATGGCGCTCACTCACTTCATCATCATCCACAAAAGAACGGCCAGCAACACCGGCCACTAGAAAAAGAAAACCCAACACAACCGAATCGAACCTAACCGAACCACGGGTTCAGAGTCGGTGGCTAGTGGCGTGGCGCCTAATTCACAGCAGAGCAGAGCACCACCACCACAGAACAGGGCACAGGGGAACGGCTGGCTGGCACTCACTGGTAGGCAACGCGCACAGCCAGGCACCACAGAATAGTGAATCGTCATCAGCTGATGATGATGATGATGGTGAAATCAACGTGCACAGGCATAAATACCAGCAGTATATTCCATGATGACTGATCAGGATGTATTGCATTATATATCAAATTATCAACGTCGTGGTCGTCCACAACAGTTTATCTATTTCTAGTTACAACAACAGCAGAACATTAGAACTACCGCACGCCAAGCTTTATGCCAGTGCCCAACAGAACATTAGAACTACCCCTGATGACGGTCAAAAACAACCTACTAATGCATATATGATATATCCCAGCAGTATTATATACTAGTATATTCCAATGATCAGGATGTATATTTCTGTGTTTGTAGTTACACAACAACAGTAGAACATCAGAATTACAACTCCTGCACCAAACTTTAAGCTAGTGCCCAAAGAAATGGAGAGCCAACTATACAATATATGCTATGCTGCCTGCCTTTTTTTTTCTATTCACCTTGCAGATACAATATACATACATGACACCAGCTGCAAAAACAAAATGCTCCAGTTCCCACGAGGTTGGTGGGTACGCGGCAGTGTCGGTTGCACACTCGCATGTGATGCTGCTGCGCCAATTATCTCCCTGGAGCCAACATGGTGCACTAAACAACATGGATTCCGGCAGGAGTTGCTCTACATCCACATGGAGTCCCCCAGGATCTTTCAGAGAACTAGAGAAACCGCGTGGAGCTGGTAAGTATACCTACTGAATCCGTTGGAGATTGTAGCGCACCACCCTCTCGAGGGCGCTTCTGAACTCGCTCCTCGGAAGGCACTGCAGGTTCTGTATCGCCAGCTCGCCTTTCTCCTCCGCGAGCTCCTGTGCCTTCCTGATCCCGCCGCTCCGGTGGACGAGCTCCACCGCTGTCGCCAGGGAACCGGGCTCACTGAACTCGGAGTCAATGATCTCCCGTAGCCGTGGCTCATCTTGCAGCGCGAAAATCACTGGGGCGGTCAGGTTACCCTTGGCCAGGTCGCTGCCTGCTGGCTTTCCCAGCTGCTCAGCTGACTGGGTGAAGTCGAGGATGTCATCCACCACCTGGAAGGATAGACCCAGGTTCCTGCCGTACTCGTACATCTGCTCGCAGATGGTGGTGTCCATGCCGCTGAATATGGCGGCAGACCTTGTGCTTGCCGCGATCAGAGAAGCGGTTTTGTAGTAGCTCTTCAGCAGATAATCGTCGAGGGTGACGTCACAGTCGAAGAGTGTTGATGCTTGCTTTATCTCACCGCTGGCGAAATCCTTGATTACCTGTTAGCACATTGTTTCTTTTTTATCCTTTCATCAGATAAACAAAGTGCGGACATTTTTACTTGAATGAAGAAGAGATCATAGCCTGCTCAGATCCTTTAGTACCTGGCTGATGAGTTTGATGACTTCAATGTTTTCTAGGTTTGCAAGAAACCAAGAAGACTGCGCAAACATAAAATCACCAGCAAGCACAGCCACCCGTGTGCCATAGAGCTGGTGGATTGTTTCTTTTCCTGCAAACGATGAGATCTAGTTTAGAATAAATCGGTCAACATACTGGTCTTGGTTCCCACACGAACAATTACATTATGAATTAGGAGTATGCTGAATAGCATTGAGCGTAAAGGAAACAAAGATGAAGCTTCATGTATCATGAATGCGACAAGGTAATTAGTATTTAGCAAACAAAGGTGAAACTGAAGCACGAATTTCCAAACTAAACTATGTCTCCAAAGTACAAGGGCCAAGAAAATCAATAGAACTTAGAAATACCATGGACATTGATGGCCCACAAAACATTAAATAAATGTTTCCAAGAGGTTTTAAATAAAACTAAAAAAAATAGCATTGTGAAAGAAATTTTTTTTATTGACAATATGGTTGACCATGAAAAACAATGCATACAATCACTGGTAAGCGTAGCTACCCTGTGAAATAGAGCTGATGGATTGTTTCTTTTCCTGCAAACGATCCAATCTAATTTAGAATAATAATCCAGTCAACTTACTGATACCCTCAAAAAACCATCACATTGTGATAAGTGAGTGCCACTGGGTGTAAAGGAATATGCTTCCTTCATTTCCAAAACACAAAACAGGCTTCCCATATCGCCAGTGCAACAAGGAATATCAAAGAGGTGTAAAATGACAAGTGAATTTCCAATGTAACATATTCTCCAGATTACAAACGAAAAAGAAGGTTTAAGTACCATGCAGAGACATGCCCAGAAAAGAGTCAAACAAATGTTTCTAAGAGATATTAAATAAAACCAGAGAAGTGCATGATGAAAGAACGGTTTTTTATTGACAGTGCGGTGACTTGTTCAAGAAAAAAAACATTGTACATACCTCTTCGCATCCCACTGTCGTCAATGACATCGTCATGTATTAAACTTGCAGTATGAATCATCTCTATGATCTCCCAAGCGCTGATGTTCTGTAGTTAGCTCCCTGGATTGCAAAACCAAAATATATGTGTGTTACTATGTTTAATATTAGAAGTCCTGATACAAAGTGGTAAACCGATAGCAGAGAAAGGAACTTACGACAAAGCAGCTAATTCAGCAGTTGCCCTGGACACCAGAAAAACTAATGCTGGTCTTAATCTCTTTCCACCAGCTCCGAAAATTTGCTCGGCTGCAGAAACTAAAACTGGATTTTCTGCACCAACAAGCTGTTGAAGTTATATCAGTTATCACTATGGTAGATAGGAGCTTATTAAGCATGAACTGCTAAAATAATCTTCAACAGTCATGTGTACTTGTTGCAGATTGCAAATTAGAGCAGGCATGCTATTTGATTTTAATGCTCTCAAATTTAGGCCTTATTTATATGAAGAACAAAGATCTATAGATGGACTGTAAAGCTGCGATGCATCATGATATAGTAGTTCTTAGGGGGAATATTTTTGCATTAAGAACCAAAAATGTGTAGTAGGAACATATTGTCCACCTTTCCCAAAACCTTAAGTGTTTAGGAGAATTGTTGTGCGCATGAAGCTTATTATGTTGCCAAAACTCAAGGCCATAGTCCAAGAAGTTCTTAAGAAAAATATGTTTTGCATTCAGGACCAAAAATGTGTAGTATGAGTATATCGTCCACATTTCCTAAGCATTTAGAAGAGTTACTGTGTGCATGAAGCTTATTATGTTGTCAAAGCACAAGGTCTTAGTCCAAAACATGGATATCACCAATAGTGGAGCTTGGACAGGAAAAGAGTGGGGGCCAACATAACATGAAATGGAAGTAGAGGGGGTACAGATTAGTATCTTGTTAGTGCTTAAAGAAATGAAAATAAATACTCCATTAAGAATTTGTCTAGCTTAGGGGTAGCCATGGCCCCTCTCGGTCCTAACTAAGCTCCGACACTGGTCATCACAATTTTAGAAAATAATTGCGACTCGCTTTGAGTCAATGTCATAGGCCTGGACGCCTGGTGGAGCATAGATATGAGGAGTGGGGAAGTGCTGAAGTATGACTGTATGAGTGAGTGTACTTCTTACTTTCAGTCCTACTTGAGATTTAGTTCAATAGATGGATGCTGCCTGAAACTAAACTTCAAAAATTGTCTTGAAGCATGTTAATATTGAGGAAACTAAAAGTTTGCAGAGAAGGACAAAAAGGGCAACAGAAGATGTCATGGAGGCCACTAAAAATTGACAAGTTATAGCAAGCAGAATTGCAAACTCCACCAGCCACTTCTGGTGCTCTGAGCTCCAACTTGTCAAAATATGAGACCACATCATGAAGAAATTACACGCCCCCTTGAAAGGGATGGAAGCAGCTATTAATGTCTAATAATATATGTGTTCCTGTCATTTTGCAGGCCACTTTCAAAGAGCCGGTGCAACCATGGAATTGGACAGTTGAGGATAGCAGATAGCATATGATTGTTACTTATTTTACTTTGGAGTTTCATGAGAATGTTTTGTCTTAAAAATTCCATGAACTAACACTTGAGGAATATGTCAAAGACAAAATTTCAGAGGCCTGGTGGAGCCTAGGAATCATGAGGACTGGGGAAGTGCTCAAGTATTGACTGTACTTCTTATTTTTCAGCTCTAACTGTGTCCATGAAAAACACATCAGTGTTGAGTTGAATTGATGGAAACTTATTTTTAAAAAATTGTAAGTTCTCGAAGCATGTCAAAATTCAGTAAATAAACTGAAGTTTGCAGAAAAGGACAAAAAAAACCAGTGGTAGAAGTTATGGAGACCACAAAAAAATGACAAGTTAGAGCGAGCAGAAATGCAAAATCCATCAGCCCAGTCTTGGTGTTCTAAGCTCCAAGTCATCAAAATATGAGACCATACATGAAGAAACACATATCCCTTTGACAGGGATGGAGGCGCTTGTAATGCTTTTAGTCATCTCTGTATTCGGACATCTTGCAGGGCACTTCAAAGATCAAAGCGCAGCCATGCACACTTGCAGTGAGCATATGATGGTTACTTATTTTACTTTAGAGTTTCATTGAATATTTTACCATGAGGAAATTCCATGAACTTGGAACGCTTGAGGAACATGTCAAAGAGACAAAGACGAAGGCAATTTCATATGATGTAGCCCGTTAACATGACGGTTATAGATTTGAAAACACAGTCTAAACACCAAAGCAAATGTGCAGCCAAATGCAGATATGAGTATACAGTCTGCATTAATGGCCTTCCCCATAAGTGACAATCACAACTATATATGGTTATCAATTGCAATCACCAAAAAAAAGAAAAAGTAAAACTTGGCAGTCACACGCACATAGCCTAAACATGCGTTCTCTGAATTCTGAAAAGAAGGGCCCTAAACTACATAGCTTCTAAAATAAGCTCACCGATTTGAGATTGTTGTTGAGGTTGAGCAAGTCGTCCGAAACAACCTCGAGCAGAGAAGAAACAGAAATGCGTTCAGGGGCGCTTGCTGTTGTCACGGTAGGAATCCTCCGTGCGGGCACATCAACAGCCGCAGTTCCTGCACAGACACAAACCGGTCGGTAAGCACATCAGTGCAGCACTGCCACTGAAACCACTCGGATTTTACACGGCAAGGCAATCAAAGCTTAAGCAGCAGAAAACGACGAGAGAGGAGAGGAGCGGACCAGGCTGAGCGGTGGCCAGTGAGGCAACGAAGCAAACACATGGCGTGCGCCGCCGTCTGGGCGCGGCCCGCGCGACGGGACAGCGGCTGCGGCAGGGGGCCACCGAGTGCCCTGAATCGAACGCCGTCTTGCTCATGGACGACACCCCAGGGCAGCTCAGAGACAGCATCTGGGGCAGGGCAGGGAGAGAGACGCCCGCCCACACAGGGACACAGCAATTTGAAGAAGGAATTGAATCGAGCTAAAGAACTTGGAGCTGGAGATCCCAGGACCAGGGAGGGAGGCAGGGATACCAAAATCTTTGGACCCCCGACCCGAGCCGAGACGGCGAGACCTTGAGACGATACTACTTGACTGTGATTGGTTTCGTGGGAAGTCTGGGAGTGGGACTGAGCAGAGAGAGAGCTACAGGGGCAGCACGCACCAGGGACAGGATTTAAATATAGAGATTGCGGTTGAGAAAGGGCTCTGTGTATCCATGCTGGCCATAGAATCCAGAGGTTCGCCGGAGCTCTCACATTCGCTCGATCAAGAAGAAACCGTTTTCTGTAAATTCCCGTAACATTTTTTAATTTGGTCCATGAAAATAATTTTAATTGCAAGTCGTAATTGAGACCAACTAAAACATAGCGTTGGTAGGAAACAGGGATATTAAAGTCTTAGGGGCTGCTTGGTTCTCGCCATCGTTTGCCCGCCGTCTTGTGGCGGTGGCGGTCGAAAAGTTCGCCACAATCTCGCCCGATCAGTCGCTTACGCTACACAATGCACCACAGCAAGAAAACGACACAAGAAAAGGCGGTGGAGGCCGATGCTTAAAAAGAAAACAAAACACCTGCTTCGGTTGTTGTGGCGGCCACAGATTTGGTATGGCAGGGCATGGCGTAAACCAAACAGCCCGGCTAGTTAGAACCTACCTCTATAACATACATTTTAGAGGTTATTTGGTTGGCAGCCCCCACACGCCATGCCACAGGTGTGACCGCCATGCAAATTTTGTCAGATGTTTGGTTGACGAAACAAGTTAGGCAGCTATAGTTTTTCCCGAGACAAAACTCGTCACACTCTGTGGCGGCTGATTCCCATGCCACAAGTTGTGGCGCCGCCACACATACGTGGCAAATCATGGATGCCATCCAAACAGGCCATTAGACTCAACCTTAGGCAAAGTAATAAAGGCTTGAGGTCGGCTTTAAGCTTGAGACCCAACCTCTCATATTGAAAAATTGATTTTCTAACTGTTATCGTCGGCATGCATGTGGTAAGTAAATATACGCACATGAACAGCGGCAAACGACTTTAATTGTGCTTGGGCCTGACGCAATGGCGCCTAGAGTCCACCCATGACGGTGCTACTGCCCAACCCAATGTGCGAGGACAAGAGCTAAGTAGCGGTGGAGAATTGGGAGCTATGTAGTGACAAAGGATGAGGAGTCCGAGCCTCAAGTTAAACATAGGGCGACACACATGGTAGGAGCTAGATGCGGCGTTGGGGTTGGCATACATGTGAAGGGGGCACAGGAAGAGGCCTCGATATGGTGGCAGGAGGAGAAGATTCTGTGGATAGGAATGGTGAGGATATGTTTTTTTTATTTAGGGGTCAAGCTCACCTTAGAGTTATTAGTAGTTTTAAACTATGTTCCTTATCTTGCGGCTCTAATTTTTAAGATCCTTAAAGTCGTATGCACTTTGATAAAGGTATATCCATATTAAGTGACAAACTTCTTACCGAGAAGAAAGAGTATGTAGAAAACTAAAAGAAAACTTTTTATTGACTAGTGCTCTAGTGTTACTCCCTCCATTCTTTCAATTCTTTACATATCATATTAGGTTTGTTCTAAGTTAAACATTGCTTTCTCTGACCATCCATTTTGAAGAACTCCTATAGCTTTACAATGTATGAATTATGTATTATAATAAAAACCTTTTCGTATAGTGAATCTATATATTTTTTATAAATTGATGATCAAAGATAGAAATATTTAAATTAAGATACACCTAAACGACATGTAAATAAAAACGAAGGAAATATGTTAGATCAGCAAGTGCAATAATCGTCGTAATGCCTTTCTGCCAGCATCTATAGCAATGGATTATTCTCTCAACTATGGTCATGTTTGGGAGTGCGAGCAATAGGAGCGCGTCGCTTATATGCGAACGCGGTTTGGATGCCGCTTACTTGATTTTCCACCGTGCACTTCAATCTTCCGCGTTCTGCGTTGCATGCAGCGGGAACGCGCGCTCGGTGGGCTTTTCCCGTGTTTCCGGGTATAAGCGTTGCCACCCCTGTCCCAAACAGGGCGATATTCAAAACTAGTCACCTAACGAAATCGCTAAGCCACCAAGGACACCCTAACATTAATTATTTGGAAACTGCGAAGGGGATCGGCAAAAATGCCAAGTGAAAGATATCTTGAAATTGATGGACTGGGACTTCGCAGTCGTACCTTTCTGAGTTTCTGACGTGCCAAATTAGGTCGCATAAGGTATTATTGGTGCATGGGAATATACGAGATCGCTACACTCCTTGAGCTCGAGTGATATGATGTGCGAGCTGCTGCACCACCTTTGCTCAAGTTACTTTTGCTCCATTACTCTACTCCTGTCCATTATCAGGGACAGACAGATGAGGTGGCCTCCTGATTCCTCAACCCATCTCCATTTCTGCCTAATCCTGCACCAATTAAATAAGCTTATCTCAGGAAACAACATCAGTTCATTTAGAATCAGCAGCCACGCCCTGGACGCCGGGGCCAAAGAGAAACGTGTGCTGGGAGAAGGGGCGACGTGGGCAAACGGAGATGGTTCAGCCCTTGTCCGTCCGGGTACGTGTGTGCTTGCCGGACACGTCGCCGCCGCGGGGCCCGGCCGAGCCCAGGAGCCGTGTCTTTTTCTCGACGAAGGAGTTCGCCGTCGGCGTCGCTCGCGGTATGGCCCGGATGCAGGAACAGAGCAGGAGTCGTCGTCGCCCGCCTGTCGGATCGTGCGAATAGTGCCGTGGACTTGGTTGGGCGCCCGCCGGTGAGCCGCAGAGGCCCCGCACTGGCCTGTCTGCAGCCAGGATCATCGATGATTGCGTCATATTTTAGGTCCATCTCATCGGTTATGCTTAAATCTGACCCCTAATAATCTGTCTCATCTCATCGACGTTTTTGAGTTTTTTTTTCCCCATAATGATGGTTATTAATTGGATTGCTTCTGCTGCAAACATCTACTGTATGTTTAAGCGCAGAGGCCCGATATCGTAAATTCTACTAGATCCTAAGGATGAACAGGGTACTTCTTTCAACAATGTTTTATTTGTTATTATTAATATTTTTAAATATCACGTTGCCAACTTTATGTATTATTATTATATCATTTTATAAATCAGTTTAGACAGCGTTATGACTCTTCAGAGTGCGTATTGCATATAACAATCATATGTGCACGTTATTTATCAAATTATAATTTTTGAAAAATACAAGATGTACTAGAAAGAATTTAGATCATGGACTTTTTTTTTGAAATGGAAATATGATTCTATTACTCAATGACAAAGGAATAAGTGGGCAGCCCAAAGCAGCATTTCTTACTTGCTGTTGTAGGCTTTGTAGCCTTTTGGATAAGCGGGCCGCCAAAAAGAAACAAAAGGAATGGAGAGTTGCTCTTCTCTTAAAAAGGCCCATACCAATCTACATACGGCCCAGTATCGCTCTCCCTTTGAGCCCCCACCTCGAATCTGAGCCGTCGATCTTAACTTGGAGGCCCAATAAGAAAACCCTACCCAAATATCCCTTCCCCATTCTACAGCGCCGCACTCTACAGCGCCGCCACGCACCCTCATCCTATCGCGCCGCACCCCGCACGGACCGCGACGCAAGGCTCGGACGGCAAGGGGACGCAGGGCAGGGCGCCAGGTCCGACGCCGCTCGCCCGCTCGGACTGCCGCATCCAAGCGCGCTCAGGCAGGGCGCCAGGTGAGCCCGTCCTAAAAAAATTCCTGGCTCCGTCCCACCGATCCACGGCAACGTCTGCGAGGCGGCTAAACCCTAGCTAAACCCCCACCGTCTCTCCCGGAAGCAGCCGCCGCCGGCGACAGCAGGATGAGGAAGAAGGTGGACGAGCGCATCCGCACGCTGATCGAGAACGGCGTGCGGCAGCGGCAGCGCTCCATGTTCGTCATCGTCGGCGACAAGTCGCGGGACCAGATCGTCAACCTCAACTACATGCTCACCAAGTCCCGCGTCAAGTCGCGCCCCTCCGTCCTCTGGTGCTACCGCGACAAGCTCGAGATCAGCAGGTGATGGTGATGATGTCCTTGCGACTGGCCGCGTCTTCCTTCACCGCATGCCTGCTTTACTTAGGGAAATTGGCTAATTGATACCTAGCTAAAGATTAGTCAAAATAGCTCATCCAAACAGTAGAGCTAATAGGTGGGCTATTTTGTTTTTAGCGAAGTCATCAACTAGTTATTAGCCAATTAGCTAGCCAGCCATAGCTAATTTGGGCTAATTTTTAGCCCCAACTAATAATTTAACCATGTCTTGCTGCTCCGTTGGTGAATGAATTGGCTGAGACGATGCGGCTTGCATTGTGCAGTGATGTATTTACTTACTTCCCTACCTGTCCTCCATTTCATCCTGTACTGTAGCCACAAGAAGAAGCGCGGCAAGCAGATCAAGAAAGCTCATGCAGCGGGGTCTCCTGGACCCTGAGAAGGCTGACCCGTTCTCCCTCTTCATGGAGACCTCGGACATTACATACTGCCTCTATAGAGACTCTGAGCGGGTCCTTGGTAACACGTTTGGCATGTGCATACTGCAGGTTCTGCCTGAAGCTTCTCTTCTATTACATTCGGTTGAGGCTGACATCCTTGGATTACTTGTTGCTGAATTTTCTTTGTTGATGATGCTTCAGGACTTTGAGGCGCTGACGCCTAACCTTCTTGCACGGACCATTGAGACAGTCGAGGGTGGCGGTTTGATAATCCTGCTGCTCCGCTCGCTGTCCTCGCTCACCAGCCTCTATACAATGGTCATGGTGTGTTTCGTTTCTCCTCTCTGCATTTCACTTCTCTTTCACCCATGCACACTCAATTAATTAAGGAAGGGATAGTTTCGATAGTTTTTTTTGGGTGCATGTTGTCTATTAAGAATGAAGAATCTCCATACCACCTGCCCCATGCCCATTCATGCTGAATTAGATTTGAGTTTGGTTCTTTCTGTACCAACAGGATGTCCATGAAAGGTTTCGAACAGAGTCTCATACTCAAGCGGCCGCAAGGTTCAATGAGAGGTTCTTGCTGTCTATAGCATCATGCAAAGCATGTGTTGTGATGGACGATGAACTTAACATTTTGCCGATATCATCTCACATGAAATTCATACAGCCAGTTACAAACAATGAGGTATGTGTGCTTAATTCCATTTCCTTTATTGGTATGTTATAAGCATTCCTTTTTTCCTAATAGGACTTCTTCTCTTTTATCCTATGATGAATGGCTCTGCTGAGCTTTCCATGTTCTGATGAATCTCTTGGAGCTTTTGTTTTTGTAATTCATATTATTTGATTCCTTTGCAATGTGCATATTTTATGATGTGCCTAGGATTCTGAGGGATTGTCGGAGCGGGAGAGGGAGTTGAAAGACCTCAAGGATCAATTTCGTGAAGACTTTCCCGTTGGTCCTTTAATTGGAAAGTGCTGCACAATGGATCAGGTGCAGTTTGATGCTGATTCCATCAATATTTTCACAAAATAAGAATTTTGTGCCATATGTTGGAACTTACAGTCACTTGCAGGGTAAAGCTGTCATAAACTTTCTTGACTCTATTTTGGACAAGTCCCTGAGGAGTTGCGGTTGCTTTGCTTGCTGCTCGTGGACGTGGTAAATCAGCAGCCCTTGGTCTTGCCATTGCTGGAGCCGTAGCAGCTGGGTAAAGCTCAACCCAATGGAAGTCAATATTTAGTCAAATGTGCTAATCTTCTTAGTGCTAATTGTTTGATTTCTTAGGTATTCAAATATATTTGTCACCGCTCCAAGTCCAGAGAACTTAAAAACTCTGTTTGAGTTTGTGTGCAAGGGAATAAATGCATTGGAGTACAAGGTTCTTTTCTGCCATTTGATTTTGTTGTTAAAGTGTAGCTGTGTTCTTTACATGTGCTTTGAATTTTTAATGCATCTTCTTTCCTCTTTCAGGAGCATTTGCATTATGATGTGGTGAAGAGTGCGATCCAGAACTGAAGAAAGCAACAATTCAAATAAATGTCTATAAGCAACATCGTCAGACAATCCAGGTAATTACTTGATTGCTTGCCAAGCGTACCGTTTGTGTTTGATAGTCCTATCCAAAGCACCCAGAACGAGCTTGATCTTGAAGCTCACTTCGCAGCAGATAACTTGGAAACCGACTTCACTCATGTGTTCTAAAGAGTCTTAGCCTTCAATGTGAAATTTAGGGGCTGGTTCCCATTTTGGAGGGCTTAAATTTTGTTACTTAGTTTCAAGTTTTGTCAGGGAGGGTAAACAGTAATGACTTCTCAAGATGTTGTAAACTAATAACTTGTTTAGATGCTGTTTAAGTGCAATGCACATTTTAACTATTGTGATGACGATCATTATGGACCATAGTTGCGGTGTTTCTGTTTTAATTGTTAGAGAGATGCAGGAGGCAGCTCAAGATTAAGCCTATGTGGTTGGGTGATACCAGAATAGAAAGCAAATCGATTCAATTTTTGTTACTCAAGATATTTTATGGTTACCTGCTGCCTGGTTGATATTATGGTTTACTATTCTATCTGCTTTATTTGTTTGGCAATCAATAAAATAAAAATGCTTGTATCGTCTTATTATCTTTGCATCTCATATGAATGTGGAGTCTGCACTATGTGCTAACTTGAACAATTGATCACTAATTCGTTATGAATCTAGAAATATGTATCCTATCATTGAAGAATGTAAATTGCGAAAGAATAGATTTATGCAAATCAGAATACTAGTAACACGGTGGTTGGACACCAAGGAGTAGTAACAGCCAGCCAGGGTTCAAATCCTGGCTTGCAAAAAGCAAGAAAAGGAAAAAAAAAAATCCCCTTGCTGTGCCTCCCCTAAAAACTAGTTGCAGGGCGCCGGCCTGTGGTAACGGCACAGTGCTTCCTAGGGGGTAGTGGCAGCGGTCGCCAGCCCAGGTTATGGTGTGGCTAGGGTTCAGTGTTTTCTTGGCTGGTTTTGCTGAGGTTTCTTAGTGCAAAACTGTGGGGCTGGTCTTTCCCCTACCGGTCGAGTTTTTTTTTTTATTGTGCAATGTAAATTGTATTTTATTTCATCCTAATGGAAAAATGCATCATCCTTGCAAAGCTTATTTCTCCATCTACTTGAATATACTTATGAACACATTTTTATGAGTTTACCTGGCTCTTAGAGTTGCTAATGTCTGCAGTATCTGAGACCAAATGATCATGGAAAGCTTTCTCAAGTTGAACTCCCCTTGTTATTGATGAAGCTGCTGCTATTCCATTGCCAATTGTTAAGTCCATGCTTGGTCCATACCTTGTTTTCCTCTCTTCCACTGTCAATGGGTATGTTCTCAGTTACTTTATAATATGGTATCATAATTCAGTCATAGATAAAATCGACCATGATGATTTTGTGTTGTAGGTATGAAGGTACAGGTCGATCATTGTCTCTGAAGCTTCTCCAGCAACTAGAATCCCAAAGCCAGCCATCTGCTCAATCTAATGGATCTAATTCCAGTAAGAGTTGTTTAAATTTTCAATTTTAGTGTACTACTTTTTGGAAGAAACCTCCATGTTTCTTGTTTATATTCTACTTTGTTTTGTCATGTAGGTAGGCTCTTTAAGAAAATTGAATTGAACGAATCTATTAGATATGCCTCTGGTGACCCTATTGAGACCTGGCTTAATGGCTTGCTTTGTTTGGACCTTGCAAACTCCATTCCAAATATCAGCAGGTAAGCATCATCCGAATACCTACTTTTTTGCTGTCCAAATTTGCAGTATATCAAGCAAAAAAGAATTATGGTTTCTTCTTAGGCTACCTCACCCAAACAAATGTGATCTGTATTATGTCAACGGGACACACTTTTCTCATATCACAAGGAGAGTGAGATATTTTTACAGGTACAGATCAACAACATTCTTTTTTTGCACGCTCCGTTCATATATTTGGAAAATTAGGCGCTAATATTTAAAACAATTGTATAAATTGAAGGAGAATATATTTCATCTTCCTAAATGGATACTGGTTTCATTAATATTTTCAGCGGATGATGGCACTTTATGTTGCTTCCCACTACAAAAATTCGCCTAATGACTTGCAATTAATGGCGGATGCACCAGCACATCATTTGTTTGTATTGCTTGGTATATGGACTGACCCTCTTGCCATTATAGATGTTCAATATGGTACTATAATTGTGCAGTACTTACTTGTGTTTCCATATTTTTTTGATAGGCCCTGTTGATGATTCCAAAAACCAACTCCCTGATATCCTGTGTGTAATCCAGGTTCTGATAACTTTCTTGAATTAATTCCTTAGGATGTAATTTTGAAATCTGCTCCTGGTTCTTATTGTTACCATAGAGAATCAGCACTGGTTGTATCGATTCATTGCCACCGCAAAGACATGGTATAAAAAGTTACTCTTGGGCAATCATTCCACAAGTAGACCCCCGCAACAAGATTAAGAAAGTAAAGAAAAAAGTGCAACATGTTTTCAAGTAGCCCTATGGACAAGCCTCGGCAGCCAAAATATAATATTCAATGCGCTTGCACCGACTCATAAACAAGAGCTGGTTCTTGTCTCGCCTTTTCATGCATCGCATACTCCAGTAATTTTATTCGGTATGGTTTGCTTCCATGTCAGCCCAAGGCTCGCTTTTCACTGCCATTGGAAAAGCTTTTAGGTTTTTCAATTGTACAGCACCCGGGTCACATGAACCATTGCCACATATATGCATAATATTTCTCCTAACATAGACACCAAGCGCACCAGCACTTAGTTTTTTTTTGTCATTGACTTATTAACTTTTGTTTGAGACTTTGAGTTAATTATTTTTGTGTCACCATGAGAAGTAGCACTCATAGCTGTTGGCTTCAGTCTGAGATATTCTAATCAAGCACCAAAGCTACTAACAAGTTTCATTTCCACCATGATCTACACCATTCAGTTTGATATTGTTCTTAAGATTAGATTTGTCTGTGGCCTATTTTAAGGTTATATTTCATATATATAATATATATGCATCATGTAATACAGAAATATTATATATGTAAAATTTTAATTTTGTATTTTTCAGGTTTGTTTGGAAGGACAAATATCTCGAAAGTCAGCTATGAAAAGCCTAAGTGAGGGCCGATCACCTTCCGCGATCAAATACCATGGAAATTTTGTGAACAGTTCCAAGACAATGTCTTTCCAAGTCTCTCAGGAGCTCGTATAGTGCGAATTGCTGTCCATCCTAGCGCCTTGAGGGTACATTCTTTTTACATTTATGTGACTTTGTTTACGCATGTTGACACCGCCCTATATATCATTCTATGTTTTTGCCTAATGTAGCTTGGGTATGGTTCAGTTGCCGTTGACCTTCTAACAAGGTACTCTTCTTTACACTGCTTCATTTTGTATCCTTATGGCATATAATGATTACTGGTGCTTTGCTTCTGATTCTAAATTGTACTCTTCTTTACACTGCTTTGCAACTGATATATAGGGATTATTGGTGCTTCGCTATTGATTCTAATTTCTAAAGCAAACACAACCCTTACAGTCTTAACCATTGCTGTGATATGAAACCCCCTGGTTTCCTGTATTAAATGTTTCCAAGCATAGTGGCGCTTTGTTCACCCATGTGTAACCTCTGTACAGAAGTATTCCTTGGAAATATATTCATAATTTCTCTTTATCTGTTACATTGTCTGATCTGAAAAGGACTGATAACTGAACTACCTAATTTAACTATAGCTGTTTTTTGTTTTATTTGACCATGACCTTTTTTTTAAAAAAAAATAGGTACTATGAAGGGCAAATGATAAAAACTCATGACGATGAGGAGGAAACAGAAGAGCCTGAAGTGAACATTACTGAAGCTGCAGAGAAGGTAATGGAAAGCTGTTTGTACTCAATATTATGTTCAAATGTTCTCATTCTTATATTACAGAAATTGAAAATAGCTGGAACTAACCATACAAAGGAACTTGGATATGTTTCACATATGTTTTGCTAATTTATTTCTAACTTTTGAACCGTACAGCACTAACTAGGTAAAATTATATTGTTATATCCACTACTATTACATTACAGCTAAAATATTTGGTAGAAAAATAGCACATGTTTTCATTTGTTTTCTATTGTATAATATGGGGTTGTTTACCAGGTGGTCCAGTCCAGGCGTATAGCTATCTATCGATACAGGCTTTTCTATTTAGGATATATTTGGTTGTATCCGTACTATAATTCAGTTGCATTCCTTTACTTTGTCCATGTTTATGCAAGTTCCATCCTTAATTTTGAGTTAAACAATGCACTTGTTGAATGATCTCAAATTCTCAATTATATGTTGGAATTTTTGTATTTTGCCTCATGAAAGTTATGCATAGTGAATTTGTTATATGCGCTTCCTTCAGATATTTAGCATTACATATGCCCTTCTGTTTGATTGTATTACCAACTATACATTATTATTCTTCTGCTGGCAAATAAAAGGCGTAAAAAGGATTTAACATATAATAAATATGTTATCACTTGAGTCTACAATACATTGGCACAGTATTTTTCCTTGCTGGTATAACAACTTTTAACTTGGTATATGTTGTTTCAGGCTTCACTGCTAGAAGAGAACATAAAGCCAAGAGCAAAGCTTCCGCCACTCCTTGTTCCTCTTTGTGACCGTCATCATGAGAAGCTCCATTATCTTGGTGTATCTTTTGGACTAACGCAAGACCTTTTTTCCGCTTTTGGCGGGAAGCACAACTTCTATCCGTTCTATGTTGGCCAGATTCCAGTAATGATATCTGACCAGACTTGCCATAACAGATTTAGTGTTTCACCTTCTGTTGTGCTTATTGCCTTTTTTTTTTTTTTCCAGAGTGCTGTTACTGGTGAGCATACTTGTATGGTGTTGAGGCCCTTGAATAGTGATGACATTGAAGTTAGTGAGTCAAACAAATGTGGTTTTTGGATCCATTTTATCAAGGTACTAATTTTTCACGTTTTTGTTTGATCTCATTTACATTTCTAGCTGAACCTGCTTAGTGTGCTTTTTACCTCAGGTTCAGTTAAAAAAAGGGGGTTTGGTCTTCCTAATCTTAGATGCACAGATGGTGTTTGTTTTTCTTACATCATCATTTTTGCGTAAAAGGTTTATTTTTGGTGCTCTAGCTAATTTTGAAAGGTATGTTCAGATTTCAGACAAAGATTCAGGCGCCTTTTGGGAACTTCTTTCCGGCATCTCAATTTTAAGCTTGCAATGAGGTATGAACTTTCAAATTACGTTAGTGCAGTAAATTTTGTGCATTCTAATCTTTTGTCTTGTATATTTTCTAGTGTCTTGGCCGAAGATTGATTACTCAAACCATGAGCCTTGAATACGATAATAATAGCACCTCAAAGTTATTGGGAGACATGTTATCGCCACATGACATGAAACGGCTAGAAGCATATTCGAACAATTTAGTCGATTACCATCTGGTAATAAACACAATTATCTAACCCAGAAGATAAGGCACATGTAGTTTTGATGCATTTGCAGAGTATATTTTTCTGCTGTGCTGTGAAAATAACTGTCTTTTGCATCTAAAACATTACTCCAAATTTCTATGCGTTTGGTATTCCAGATTCTGGACCTTGTACCCATGCTTGCACACCAGTATTTTTCGGAGAGAGGCTTCCTGTGTCATTGCATGGTGCCCAAGCTGCTGTTTTGTTCTGTATGGGTCTGCAGGACAAAGACATAGGCACTGTAAAGGTGAGCTCATCATGTTTTATCTGAAGCAAGTCCAAAGTACTTGACATTCTCATCAAGATTACTCACAGCTGTTCTCTAATTTATTTACTCACAGGAAGAACTTGGGATAGAAAGGGAACAGGTTCTATCAAACTTTATCAAGACAATGAAGAAGTTGTATGGTTACCTTCATAACATTGCAGGAAAAGAAATTGAAGCAACATTACCTCGACTGAAAGAGGTAAGAAAAATATATTTAGTTTCTTTCTGTAAATTTCAGTTCATAAAACACTGCATGCTAGCTAGTGCATTACTGTACTAACATGAAATTTGTATGACCATACTCTGGAACACCTTTTTTTTCTTTTTCTTTTTGGAAGCTTCCTGCCATGACTTTCTCATGCTATGTTGCTATACCCAGATTGAAATGCCCCTCTTAGCAAATCGATGGATGAGGACCTTGCAGAAGCAGCCAAGGAAGTTGAGGTGAGAATTTAAACAGCCATCAATAAATACTTATAATTCTGAGCTTGGTATTAAGTAACAAGGACGATCAAAGAATTACATGTGCCTTCAAGGGTCCTAATTAGATGCAAATACTTAGTTTTTTTATATTATGATAGGTAAGATATAGATTTCTTTCTTTCTTTCTTTCTCACAAAATCGAATTGTAGCTTCAGTATAGCTACAATTGTGTGTATGATTTTGATCTACTCTTATCTCATATAAAGAGGCAATCATGCCAGCTAGTTTTTTTTCACTGGTCATTTCATGAAACCAAGCATGTAGTTTTTTTCCCTTATTGACGCTTCTGTCAAACGCTGTATGGGCAAAATCTCAGGAACAGAGAAGAGCTGCAAATGAAGCTCCTATGGACCCCAAGATTCTGCAGAAGTATGCAATCGGTGACGACAATGAGATCGAGAAGGCCCTGCAGAACACCAAGGTGTCTGCAAGCGGCATCATCAGTGTGAAGTCCAACAAAACAAAGGCAGACAAGAAAGATAAGCACAAGGAATCAGGCAAATCAAAAAAGGAAAGGAGCAGACGGTGGCAAATCCGAGTTGAAAAAAAGAAGAGGTCTTAGTCACAAAGTGTTTCCCTTGAAATTGGTTCTGCCACACAGCTGACCTCCTGTGTCCTGGTTTCATGGTCCTGGAGCTCTGGTCCAGTGAGAAATACCATCGTCAGAGGTGGCGGGGTTGCTCTTTATGTCTGAAAGGAAAAGAGACACCTCATCGAGGTGGGTTGAACGATGTGGCCAGGTTTGGACTTCTGAGGAAGTTCAAATGACTAGTAGCTGTTCACAAATTTTGATGTAACATTTCTCTAATAGAATATACTCCAAGTTTTTGCTCTACCTGACTATCATGATTCATGAAGTTCATTTTTGTTGGAGAAAAGAACAACCTACTATACTTGTTTTTCTGGGGAATCAATCTACTATACTTGTTTGATCAACTGCTGATTTTCCTAACCTGTGTGGCTGTGCCTTATACCTATGGTGTGGTTCGAGGAAGAAGTGATGTTTGCGCGTGTGGCATGGTTTTGTAAACAAGTAGAAAAACCCAATAGTCTTTCTATTATGGCAAGGCTAGATAGCTAGTGCCACATGCAAGCTATATTTAACATACGAGATTTCTCAAAAGATTTACCTCATTTACCTCGCAACATACATGCAAACTGTACAAATAAGATATATCTAAGCTTACAAGGTCAAAAATTATGTATCTAACAAAGCCAAGTACCTTTGATCTAAAAGTAGATAACAGTTTGCAAGCCTTATCAGAGACAGAAACCAGATCCTTATTAGAGACAAAAACCAGATGAGGCTGGCTGTAAGTTCCAACCTAACATATGACTTTGGAGGACTTAAATATGTCATAATATATTTAAGACGAATATTACATTGATTTGGAATTTCAGTCCCAAGTAACAGTGTCGACAAAAGAATTAAATTAACAAAGTGACTCAGACAATTTATCCCTCTCTCCTGGAACATAGTGTTGTCTTGCTAGATATCAGTGAATAAGGACCAACCAACGGTGATACCCAATGTACAGAACAACATTCCACATGTCTCATAACTAATGCTGGACATATCAGGCTCGAAAACAACAGATTTTTTAATCACTTCACCACCATAAATAGCCTCCACTTCAACTTTGAGTTCTCCAATAAATTCCACAGAAACAACCTGTCTTGTAAGCTGAAACACACCAGCATCATTTATAGGCATTCTTGCACCTCTGGAATCTAGAAGAGAGATCTCCATTTCAGGGATACTGGCTGTGCAGGTAGAGATTCGTCCAGGGACATCTTCTGACCATAATCCATCAATAACTTGAACGCTTATAGTAGCCTCAACAGTTTGGAGCAGCACTGCAAATGTGAACTCAAGGCTGCTACGTTTGCCCCATAGGTGTCTTGTAGTTATGGGTGGAGGATGCCCAACATGACTGACAGAATGATGTGTTTTTAAAACATTAAAGACAAGCACTTTATCTTCGGACTCACTTTCACCCTTTGCTTTCAGTTGAACTTCAAATGCAACTGGATCAAGTATCACAACTGCATGAGATGGGCCTGTTAGCAACAAAAGCGGATCCTGCAAACATCAAAATTAATTAATCAATCACTCTTCCTCTTCTAACAACAACAACACAAAGTAATCTCTAGGGTACATGCAGGGGTGAACCTATGTGCGTTTACCGGTGTTAGCTGACCCGTAAACATTTTGGCAAATCCTATATAGATTCACAATTTTGTTTGATAATCAATGCACTGTGATTTTCATGCCAGGCTTCGCCCTTGGGTACATGTATATAAACAATCCCTTACCAAGGAAACTACTAGAAATTAATCATTCACATTTTGATTTAATGAGGGTTTACTAACTCTTTTTACAAAAATAGTAGCAAGAAGTGTCTGATTTGCTCCAACAATAACTAAATGACATGTTCATTACAACAGCACAACAAATCAAATAATTACATGGTACCTCTTCAGTTATGGTTAGGCAGTTGTCCCTGGCACGGTGGAAAATAAAATTACGCCTAGGATCCATAGAGTCCCTGATGGCAATCAAGCCATATATGTGTAGTGGCCAGTGGATGCCTTCTTCCTCTTTGAGCTCGCAAACCTTGACAGAAAATAACTGCAATCCTTCCTCCACGGCAGCAGATCTTGGGATGGGTCCAAACGTATAGCGCATGGGTGGCACAATAGCTAAAACAAGGATTCCATTAGTTAATTAATATACAGAAGGTGGCTTAAATCTCACTTGTGCTTTCAGATTTGCAGTTTTACAAATGTATACATACAAGAGATAACAATATTTTGTAACTATTAGAGATATGTAGTTTAACTCATATTACAAGTAATATGATTTCATATATATAGTCAATTACAACTTGGAATACAAGTAATATGAGTTAGACTATATACATATCTCTAATAGTAACCTAAGGAAAAAATAAAATTTGTTGTGAAGACCAAAACGACAAAATGTTTTTTTTTAAAACTTACTTGTGTCCTCGAAGGAACCTGAACACTTGCCATAACAGTTTTCCCAGTGGCGACGATAACAGACGATTTCCTCATCCTCTTCACGCTTCTCGTCACTGGCCTTGCTAATCATAGGCTTCATCTTACTAGTCACAGGCTTCTTCATCATAGTCTTCCTCACGCTCCACTAGCTTAGGGCGGCGGCGGCCGTCGGAGGGCGAGAAGGGCGAGAGACAGAGAATCCGGAATTCGACGGAAGGGAGTATTTCCTTCCTCGACCAAAACGACTGGATCCTGTTTCAAAAAAAGCGACTGGATCCAATTTGCATCCAACCGTAACCGGAAAACACCGCAAACAAGGCCTGTAACGGGCCCATATGAGCCCAATGGTCAGCGTTCCCCTCCATCCTCGACCGGCCGGCCGCTACCCCGACGCTCCCTACCTCGCCCCCAGCGTTCTGCGCCCCAGCGAGCCGGGGCGTGTTAACTGCCGACCCGAGGCCCACGTAACGGCCCAGCAACCCGACGCCCGTCTTCTTCAACCTCACGCCACCCTCGTCCCCGCCCCGCCGCCTCCGCCCCTGCCGCCGGCGCCCTAGGGCTCTCCGGCGAGCCCTAGGGCGCCGGCGGCGGCAGTCCCTTCCCCTCCCCTTTCTTCTTCTCCACTCGAAACCCTAACCCTAAAGCTCCAGCTCCGGCTCCGGCCTTCTTCTCCAGCTCCGGCCACCTCAAGCTCCCCGCCGCCTACCCATACCCATCCGGATGGGGCTTTCCCTGGCCCGGAGCTCGGCGGCGCCCCCGCCGCCGAGCTCGCCGCCGGCCGAGCCGCCTGCCGCCGCCGTGTCGACGGCCGCGGCCAGGCCGGCCGGGCTCCTTCTATGGCCGGGGAAGAGTAGACGGGGAGGCGAGGTCGCCGGAGGCGGGGCGCGCTGGACCCTAAAGCTACGGCGAAGGGCGGCGCCCAGAAAGCGACGACGAGGGGCGGCGGCGACGACGCGACGGCAGCGGCGTCGCTGGGTGGCCGGGCGGGCCTTGGGCCGGCCCGCCTAAGAGGTGGTCGGCGGGATGTTAACTGCCCCAGCGAGCCAGCGCCCTCGGCGGTCCGCGCCCCAGCGGTGCGGCACATCAGCAGGGCTCCTACCTCGTCTACGCTCCCCTGCTCCGCCCCCTGCCATGGCGTTCAAGCAGTCGAGCGTCGTCACCGCAGACGTGCCACGGCGTTCGCCCCCTGACACCTAGGTTGTGGCAGTGGCGTTCCTCACCTCGCCGGCAGTACCGCCGCGACGCTAGGGCTTCATGTCTGCAGCCCCATGGACAAGCTCGTTGTCGGTGAACTGTAAACGATTCAAGCAGACTGCAATGTGTTTGCATATTGCTATCAGTGCTGTAGAAAGTTATTGGGAGACATGTTATCGCCACATGACATGAAACGGCTAGAAGCATATTCGAACAATTTAGTCGATTGCCATCTGGTAAGAAACACAATTATCTAACCCAGAAGATAAGGCGTATGTAGTTTTGATGCATTTGCAGAGTATATTTTTCTGCTGTGCTGTGAAAATAACTGTCTTTTGCATCTAAAACATTACTCCAAATTTCTATGTGTTTGGTATTCCAGATTCTGGACCTTGTACCCATGCTTGGACACCAGTAATTTTCGGAGAGGCTTCCAGTGTCATTGCATGGTGCCCAAGCCGCTGTTTTGTTCTGTATGGGTCTGCAGGACAAAGACATCGGCACTGTAAAGGTGAGCTCTTGTTTTATCTAAAGCAAGTCCAAAGTACTTGGCATTCTCATCAAGATTTCTCACAGCTGTTCTCTAATTTATTAACTCACAGGAAGAACTTGGGATAGAAAGGGAACAGGTTCTATCAAACTTTATCAAGACAATGAAGAAGTTGTATGGTTACCTTCATAACATTGCAGGAAAAGAAATTGAAGCAACCTTACCTCGACTGAAAGAGGTAAGAAAAATATATTTCGTTTCTTTCTGTAAATTTCAATTCATAAAACATTGTATGCTAGCTCGTGCATTACTGTAGTCACATGAAATTTGTATGACCATACTCTGGAACACCTTTTTTTTTTTTTTTTTTTTTTCGCAAGCTTAGTGCCTTGACTTGCTCATGCTATGTGCTATACCCAGATTGAAATGCCCCCTCTTTCGCAAATAAATGGATGAGGACCTTGCAGAATTCAAACTGCCATCAATAAATACTTATAATTCTGAGCTTGCTACTGAGTAACAAGGGCGATCAAAGAATTCCATGTACCTTCAGGGATCCTAATTAGATGCAAATACTTAGTTGTTACTATGATAGGTAAGATACAGATTCTTTCTTCTTTCTTTCTTCAAGAACCCAGTGAAGAGCCAGTTCGACCGTCTTGTGCACAAAATCAAATTCTAGCTTCAGTATAGCTACAATTGTGTATATGATTTTGATCTACTCTTATTATCTCATATAAAGAGGCAATCATGCCAGCTAGTTTTTCACTGGTCTGTAGACATTGATTTCATGAAACCAAGCATGTTGTTTTTCCCCCTTATTGACGCTTCTGTCAAACGCCGTATGGGCATAATCTCAGGACAGAGAAGAGCCGCAAATGAAGCTCCTGTGGACCAAAGATTCTGCAGAAGTATGCAATCGATGACGACAATGAGATTGAGAAGATCCTGCAGAACACCAAGGTGTCTGCAAGCGGCATCATCAGTGTGAAGTCCAACAAAACAAAGGCAGACAAGAAAGAGAAGCACAAGGAATCAGGCAAATCGAAAAGGAAAGGAGCAGATGGTGGCAGGTCCGAGTCAAAAAAGAAGAGGTCTTTAGACTCTTAAAATTGTGTCTGCCACACAGCTGACCTCCTGTGTCCTGGTCTCCTGGAGCTCTGGTGAGGATGCTTTTTATATCTGAAAAGGAAAGGAGATACCTGGTAGATGTGGGTTGAACGACGTGGCCAGGGTTTTGACTTCTGAGGAAGTTCCAATGACTAGTCGCTGTTCACAAAAATTTTGATGTAACATTTCTTTAATAGAACATACTCCAAGTTGCTGTATCACAAAAATTTTGATGTAACATTTCTTTAATAGAACATACTCCAAGTTTTTGCTTTATCACAAAAATTTTGATGTAACATTTCTTTAATAGAACATACTCCAAGTTTTTGCTGTATCCTGACTATCATGAAGTTCATTATTTTTATTGGAGAAAAGGAACAACCTACTATACTTGTTTGATCACATATTCAACTTCAGGACAAGGGGATGTCAGGAAAGTCAAAGCAAAGCAGGAGTGAGAAGAGCTGCATCGCTGGTGTCAGCCCTGTCACTGTGAAGAAAAGAAAGAATGTAATTCATCATTCACTCAGAGTCAGATCACACTAACCGACATATTATGTATTGTTTGGCTAACAAGCTATTTTTCCAGACGCTTTTTGTCATCTCCGCCGTACGTGTTCAAGCGCCCAAATTCGGACACCTACGTCATATTTGGTGAGGCCAACATTGAGGGCCTCAGCTCTCAGCTGCAGATCCAGTCTGCAGAACAGTCCAATGCTCCTGACTTGAGCCAATTGATCTCGAAGCCTGAGACATCTGGCCTGGGCCAGGAGGACAATGAGGACATTGAGGAGGAGGTTGATGAAACTGGTGTTGAAGCCAAGGACATTGAGCTGGTCATGACCCAGGCATTTGTTTCGAGGCCCAAGGCTGTCAAGGCTTCCAATGGGGACATCGTTACTGCCATTATGGAGCTGTATTACTCTGTTCATTAACTATGTTGACTGAAAATGGTATCTCTGTTCTAAATGCTTGTTCAATGAAAATGCACTATGTTCTGAAAAAAACGATCAGAAGTGAAAGACAAAAATGCAACGCTGAATAATTTCTGACATGAAAGAGGCAGGGTTGCAGATTACTCTGCTTGAAATGCTACAGGCAAGGGTTGCCTACAGACTGTACGGTACCTTGAGATACATTTGTTTTGCCTTTGAAAAATGAACCCAACAGAGATTTCGCGCTGGGTAAAGAGCAAAGCAAGAAAAACGTCACTCTAGTTCGGACTGAAATGCAAGGAAACAGTAATATTCGATTCGAACAAACTAGAAAATACTCAAGAAAGCAGGACATTTAACGCACGCCAGCATAGAAACCAACTTAAGGTGTCTTTACGCAACCAACCAGGATAGGGAAAGTATTTTATAAACTCACAGGGTAGCAGGTGATATCTTATTTACATTACAACTGAGAACTGTTATTATGATTAACTTAGCTACGAAGACAATAGTCAGGGATTGATATATATGATTGGCTACAGCATCACCAATCACCATCCTAGTCTACCAATTTCCTTTTCCACGAAACAAATAAAATATATATATGCTCACAGTAGGCCAGTAGTGAAGCACACCGTACTTCACCAAACGCCCAACATAATAAGCAATCACTCCATCCAAAGTTGCTTTGAGGCCGTGTGTGATAGTGGTGCGATCCACAGCCGAAACAAAACCAAGCTAGGTGCACCTGCAGCTGCAGTTCCTCTCATCAGTTGAGCTCCAAACAGGACAATATAAGTTATTGTTGCGTCTGCACTTGGGTACTTGTACAAATATACGGTACGTGAGATAAGCAATGATCGTCTCATCAGTTGAGCTCCAAACTCTGTTCAGTTTGTAACGAAGACGTGACAGTTGATCGATATGCTAGAGCAACGTATCGATCTCACGATCACTCACAAGATCACATTGTGGGTGCAGGTCAGCATAGGTAGGTAGGGTCACACCCCGAAAGTGCCCCAGTTATAGTAAAAAGCACGATACATTTGCAAGAAGAATGCCCAGAAGATATCCATGCAAATCACGTCTATTTCTCTCCTAAGCACCAATATCATGATGCATACATGCTCTATCATTTTCCTTTTCCACACTAAACAATAATAAAATCATATATATTATGCTCCTAGTACTACTAGTAGGACAGTGAACAACAACACCACTTCACCAAACGGCCAAAAGAATGACCAATCAATCCATGTTTAGTTGGTGGGAAAAGGTGGAAAAAAACAGCGTTCGAATCAAAAAAGTAGCGTAGAAGACGTTTCGCTTTTGTTTGTGGTAAACATTATCCTACCATGGCGTAACTAGGCTCAAAAGAATCTCCTGCCGTCGTGTACATCAAAACTATGTAATTAGTTTTTTTATTTACCTACATTTAGTGGTCGATACATGTGCCGGCGTTTTGATGTGATGGGGTGAATAGTGAGTTTGGATTTTCAGTTTCGGCATCTAAACACAGCCCATATCAAAGTTCCTTTGAGGCAGTGTGTGATTTGCGTGTGATCCACATCCGAAAAAACAAAACGGTGTGTTCACTTCTTTGAAAAGTGACCCAAAAAAGTCTTCTGGCCTTTATCGCATCAAATCTTTTTATACATAAATAGGATATTAAATATAGTTAAATAAAAAAACTAATTGCGGTTTGACCGAAAAGTGCGAGGCGAATCTTTTGGCTGGATTAGTCTATGGTTGGACGATAATTAACAAATACAAACGAAAAGTCTTCATTAGTGGCGAACCCAAAATATTTCACCAACTAAACACCCCCGGGTCCTGACTGTACTGTGTCTGTGAGCCTGCCTGCCTGCCTGTCTGTGTACCTCAGAGCCTCTCTCTCTGGCCGCCGCACCGCACGACGACGGGGACGGAGTCTCTGAAAATTCTGAAAAAACTCGCCCGAAACGCGAGGAAAACGAACAAAATAGCGAAAAGGTAGGTTTGGTACCAAACGGCAAACGCACCCACCACGATCCCGTCAACCCAACCAACAACCAACCCATAGCAGAGCAGAGCAGCAGCGCTCGCTTTTCCCTTGCGAGACCCAATCCATCATTTCCCATCGCCCCCGGCACGACCGCGACCAGCCACCGTCTCCGCCCCGCCGCGCCCCGCCCGCGGTTGCTTCAGATCTCCTCCTCCCCAGCAGCAGCAGCAGCAGCACCAGCCAGCCAGCTCCTCCGCACCAGGGTACTCCCTCCCCACCCGCTCGCCCGCCATTGCGAGCGCGCGCGCATATAAACCCCACATCCCCATCGTGCGCTCTCCCCACCCGCCCTCGCCCCTACTGCGCACAGCACGCACGTCCCCTCCGCGGTCGGTGAGACGGCCCTGGATCTGGGCTGATCGGTCGCCGGCCGCGTCGGCGGGGAGGGAGGCAGGATCGGGATCTCGGCTCTGCCCGCCGGAATGGAGGTCTTCGGGCCCGTCACGCCCGGACAGGTGCGGCCCTCCTTCCTTCCGTTTTGCTTGCTTAGCGTCCCTCCCTCAGGGCTCGGAGAGGGATCCGACCGACCATGCTGCTTCATAGCTCGCTTCGCTTCGCTTTGCTCCGCTCTGCTCTGCTCCGGGGAGCAGTAGCTGCGCCTGCGCGAGCGCAATTTGGATACCAAATTTGGCCATAATCTCCGAGTTCGTGCACGTGGATGAACTCCTCAACTCTAGCAGCCGCCAGCCGCTGTGCACGCTGGCGTCGGATTGAAGCGAAGCTGTAGTTGCAGTATTAATGCCATGGTTTAAGGTAGCTCCAGGGTTCGAGAGAGAATTCAGTGCTTGCTAAGCAATGCCCCTGCACATGACCCCGTACCGTACGTACCTAACCAGTTTGTTGGGTTTGTGGACTTCTGTCGTTCCTAGGAGGGGCCTTCGTAGCAAGTAGCGTAGCAAGTAGCATTGAGTCTATGCCAGTTCTTCCTTATGACTTAAGTATTGTTTCTCTAATGGTTGTGGTTTGGAATGGGTACGGGGAACAAAAATAACATTGCATATGGTCCTTTTACTCGTGTTTGATTGTTGATCACCCTAAAAAGGATGTGCAGTTGACCTATGATTCGAAACAAGGCTGTTTGTTTCTTTGATGGAAACAACTAATATGGAACAGATTTGGCCTCGTTTTAAAATCTGTTACGACAGGGTAGAACATTCTTCCCTGGACCAAAATCATCGATTAAGTGCACATATTTCTGGAGAGTTGGATCTGAGTGTGGCTACAACCTCCATGAATTAAAAGTTATCCTAATTTTCTTCTCCTAGTTTGGTGCTTTGATGAACTAACTGGTACCTAGGCTGTTTATCATGGACTTATGGAACTGAGTGTCTTGCTTTCTTGCAGGTGTCATTTTTGCTAGGTCTATTCCCTGTCCTCATCGCATGGATCTACTCTGAAATCCTCGAATACAAGAAATCTTTGGCTCATGGGAAAGTGTAAGATTTGTCTTCACAAACTTTAGTTTGAAGTTAGCATTAGAGGACTACAGATTCATATTGTAAATGATCTTAACTAGTAAATGTTTATAGCCAACTGCATACTGCTGTTCCAGATGCAATTGGAGTTTTCCTTTTTAGATCAGGCAGGCAGTAGATGCACCACGAAGAAATTGAAAAACAGTGTTTAATTATCACCGTGCTTTTGCATTGTTCTGTCTTCTGCAGCCATGCAGACACTAATTTGGATAATGGAACTATCAAGGAGGATGACAAGTCAGTATTACTTGAAGGGGGACAGTTGAAATCACCATCTACAAAGTTCAGGAATTTGTCTACCAAAGCAAATTTGTTACGGTACGTTGGTACTGTTTAAAGACCAACACAAGCCACATTTGAATATAGCTCATACACTTGTAATCTGTGAAATATTGATATCTGTGTGGTTGTGAACTGTAGGTTTATAACTATGGACGAGTCTTTTCTGCTTGAAAACCGTGCTGTACTGAGAGCCATGTAAGATTATTTACTAACAATAATGGCATTCGCTCTCAGCCTTGTGGCTATGTGATCATCTGCTGATACACTTATGCCCTATAACCATTTTTCAGGGCTGAATTTGGTGTTGTTCTGGTTTATTTTTACATTTGTGACCGGACAAATATATTTTCAGAAAGCAAGAAGGTAATGATGTTACTCCTAGTTACTCTTGACACTCAGCACTGCATTAAGCGGCGCATGTAAACTGCAGCAGGTGTTGCTTATCTAAATTTTGACCATATAATGTTTCTGATCACTGAAGTTTCCTTTTTTACTTCTTGTTTTATGACATGTTTCTTGTATGTTCTTTATGCCTTGTACTTGCATTGTAATCCTTGTTTTTCTTTGACAGAGCTACAATCGTGATCTGTTCCTGTTTCTATACATTCTTCTCATCATAGCATCAGCGCTTACTTCACTTAAGAAGCATCATGAAAAATCAGCATTTTCAGGAAAGTCAATACTCTATCTTAATCGCCACCAGACTGAGGAATGGAAAGGTTGGATGCAGGTTAGTGATTTTACTTTAGTTATTTATTTTTCTTGATGTTGTGATGCTTTGGTATCTATATCATTAGATATTTATAGAGACGGCGAGCATGATGACATGTAAAGCACTCACTAGGCATTGATATTTGTGCGACATGCATGCCGTGTCTTCTGCTTTTTGTTTAGTAATTTTGCATCTTCTGCTATACAGATAGTGTATCCAATGTTATGGTGTTCCTTCTATCCTTAATCACAATATGGTGTTATGTACACAGACTTTACGTAAAAAGTCTATTGCCTTATATCGACCAGACACTTTTATTTTGACAACTACTGCAATAGTTTTTTTTTTTTCTCTCACTTGTATATTTCAAGCTTTCAACAACTACATGCCACCAAAATGTACTTACTGCAGTAGTGCTTTTGCATTCCCTTTTGGCTTCTGTCTACAAAGGTATTGGTGTTAATCCATTCTGGTTGCAAGAGTGTACTAATTATTATTCGTTCCATATTTCCAGGTCTTATTTCTGATGTACCACTATTTTGCTGCTTCGAGATATACAATGCAATCCGTGTGTTCATTGCTTGCTATGTCTGGATGACTGGATTTGGGAATTTCTCGTATTACTATATCAAGAAAGATTTTAGTATTGCAAGATTTGCTCAGGTGCCTAAGCTACCTCATGAGCTTAGTTTCTGCTATGCGCTAATGAGTTTAGTTTCCTGTATTTCTTGTTACGACCTTTTAAACACTAAACCAATAACTATACTTTTCATGCAGATGATGTGGAGACTGAATTTCTTTGTGGCATTCTGTTGCATTGTCCTTGACAATGATCTCATGCTCTATTATATCTGCCCAATGCACACACTATTTACTCTTATGGTATATGGATCACTTGGTTTGTTTAACAAATACAATGAGATACCATCAGTCATGGCTATTAAGATTGCTTGCTGCTTCTTGTCTGTAATTTTGATATGGGAAATTCCTGGGGTATTTGAACTGTTTGTGGGCCCCCTTTACGTTTCTACTAGGTAAGTTATTGTTGTAGTTTTGTATGACATTGTCCCTTTCAGTCTTGCTCAGGAGTTCAGGGCCAACCTTAATTATTTTCTATTCAGGCTATAAAGATCCATCGCCATCCAAGGCACACTTGCCCCTGCTACATGAGTGGCATTTCGATCTGGCCTCGATCGATACATATGGATTATTGGAATGATCTATGCTTACTTCCATCCTAATGTAAGTATCAGATATGGATCTATATTACCCTGATCACCCTCAGACTGTATCTGCAAAATGTTATTGATTACGTCTATATATATATATATATATATATACTTCATCAATCTCTCTATACCTTTAGATCGTTTCTTTTGTTCAGAACTTCAGATCATGTTAATCTGACATGCAACCTTTTATCCTAAACAGGTTGAAAGATGGATGGAGAAGCTGGAAGAATCTGAGACTAAGGTTAGGTTATCAGTCAAGGGAGCCATTATCACTCTTTCATTGACGGTATGTTCCACCATCTCTTACCTTTATTGTTGTGTCAATTAGGTTGGATTTATTTAAATAAGTACCTGACACCACTGTGTTGAAACTACTGCACTAACTAGGTGTTGTGTTTCTTCTTCTAGGCTGGCTTTCTGTGGTAATTTAAATATATATACAAGCTAGACAAAGTTACATACAACAAGTACCATCCCTACACGTCATGGATCCCTATAACGTATGTATAAGAAATGTTAACATGTATTCATAATCAATGTGGCATGTGCCAGCAATATGCTTCGTTGCAGTTGACAATGAACTTTGTTTCTTACAGTGTTTATATCTGCCTGCGTAATTGCACCCAGCAGTTGAGGAGTGCCTCTTTGGCTCTTTTCGCGTAAGCATCAAAACTTTTACTACCTACATTGTTCATGTGTTTTCTTGGCTTACTCGGTGGTATTAATCTATATTTGTGACAGATGGCTTGGCAAGATTACACTAGAGACTTACATTTCTCAGATCCATATTTGGCTTAGGTATGACTCTTGTGTTACTGCTATGAATATTTTTTCCCTAATCATTGAATGTACTTCCAGTTCACTATATTCCTATATCATGTTGGATATAAGATAAACTTCAATCTTTTTTCTTCTCATATAGCAGTGGTTTATTTAGCTGAACTAAAAATGCTGCTCAAATACCTTTGCTTTGCCACACTGTGACCAAGCTTCTTTTGCAGGTCTAACATGCCAAATGGACAGCCAAAATGGCTTCTTTGTTTCATACCAGATTATCCTATGCTTAACTTCATGCTTACCACGGCAATCTATCTTCTTGTGAGTTGCCAACTTCAAACCCATCCCATTATTTATCGGGAAAGAAATCTATTTCATTCAACAGTCATAAAAAGGATACTCATTTCATTATCATCAATAAATGCAGCTATCATACCGCGTGTTTGAGATCACAGGCGTCTTGAAGACAGCCTTTATCCCCAGTAGGGATAATAGCCGTCTATACCAGAATTTCATTGCTGGGATCGCCATCTCAGTGTGCTTGTATCTCTGCTCACTTATTCTTCTGAAGATTCCTGTTGTATAGGTAAACATCTGATACTTATAGTGTTTGCAGTTATCTCTGTAATTGATGTAACCAGGTATAGCTTATTGCATCTGCAGGGATGAACATACACCAAGCAATCTTGATAGAAGGTTTCTTGTAAAATGTTTGCTCGATAGGATGCTTCAGCTCTGGCCTCAATTCCCTTTTGCTGGTGTGGAGATAGTTGGGGATGCCAGGAGAAGCGGCAAAGTTGGACATATGGGAATTGGGAAATTGAATTGCCAGATGCTGCAGATACAGAAGTCCAATTTTTGATCTTTTTGTTCGTTCAGTTCAAAACACTGCTGTATACAAGTAGGCAACCTGCGCATTCTTTTGGAAGTTGTAGCAACTACTACTCGCTAGCCTATGTTGATGCAACCTCGTGTAAGAGTTTATCCTGTAGAACTGCACCGTGTTGTACCATAGGTATTTTGATGCTGTACAAAAACGACGGGCTTTTCCTCTTTCTTGAAAAAGAAGAATATAAAGGCAGAGCCCTTGCTTCTCCCAATTGCAATTGTAAGTAACGTCGTCTTTGCTCCCGACCATCCAGTCTGAACTGTTCATCCTGTATGTGCATGTGAATACCGGGCTCAGTCGAGGCGTGCGGTAGGCACGGTGTCCGCCGCCGCCGGTGCCGTCGCGCGCAGGCCGGCGCCGCTCAGTTTCTCACGCGCCTGATGCCGGACGAGCCATCAAGTTCAATCAAGGTTGCGTTAATGGTATGGCAAATGCCAGTGTGGGTTGGTGGTAGGTGCCATCACCTCAATCATGGAGCCAGACAATCTTGGATTCTTGGTGCAACCTACTACCCAACTTCAAATCCCGTCTTTCACGCAAGGACTAAATAGAGTCTAGTAGTGTGGACTGGAGCAGTGGACTTGAAGAAAGTCGGACGGAGTAGCTCAAGCACAGTTCGTCGTCTTTTCAGGAGAGAAAAAAAAGAACACAGTTCATCTGCTTAGGCGAACAGCTCTGTCGTCGATGACTTTCAGGATTGTGTGATGGGCAGCTAATATAACCCCAACCAACGTGAGATAAACTCTCCTATCTTGCATCGCGTTTTCAGCGATATGATGAGATGTTTTTTGTTTGTTTGTTCTCCATTTTTGTCTGATCGATCTGTTGATGACACCATGTGGTGTAACGACAGAGGCCGTCTCTATCTCGAAATGAGAACAAAAACCGACGGCATTCTTGCGTCTTGCGATAAATACCAGGTTTCACACTTTTGGAAACAAAAATTCAAAGATATGTCAAACCCTTTGCTCGGTCTCAGTGTAACTACGTCATTCTCCATTGCTTTCCGCCCAATTAAAAATTAATCTTTGCCCAAACTTTCGTACTCGTTCCGTCAAAAAATAAGTGCCCAAATATTGTTAAAAGTCAAAGTACGCATCTAACAGATCGACTTGGCCCCAGCGTCGCTCCTCCTCCTGGGCGACACGGGAGGACCGCCAATACCCTAGCGCCGCCCCGGATCCCGGCCATCCTCGCCGCGCTGGCGTGAAGGTGGATCGCGGCCGAAGCGAGGAAGGCGGCCGGCGGTTTCGTTTTCTCCTTCCCCGCTGTGTTGGTTGGCCGGAGGAGGGGGCGAAGCTAACGGGCGGCTTTGGTTGGACCGTCCGGGCGGATCCGCTTCAACACGGGTCGGGCGCGGCAGGGAACGCGCGGATCGGGTGCCGTCGCGGTGCCGGCGGGCGCCGGCGTGGCGGGCAGCCCTTCGGGGGCGGACAGCCGGCCGTGGCGTATGCTGTTTGGGTCGCCCATGGTGGACTGACAGACTCTTTGAGGGTTCTTCTTTGGTGGGCGACTTGCGGTAGTGGTGGGGGTTGGAGGCGGTGGTAGCGGCGGGGAGTGCAAAGAATGGTGGAAGCAAAGTGGAGTGGGGCTTGGTGCCGGATCCGCGCCCGGGGGGCGGGTGGCGCTCGTCGGACGGAATCCGTAGCGTTGGGCGTCCCGTCCTCTCGGAAGGCCGTCGTGCAGCCGGCGGTCAGGGGAGGCGGGCGCGGTTGATGTCGCCGGAGGTGAAGGTGCGGGGAGGGCGGGAGCGGGCTCTTTGCTGCGCCGCCGTGCTCCCGTTCGGCGCTCCGGTGGTGGGCGCGACGGGTTCCGCAGCCTGCGCTACGACGACGAGGACCCGGGTACCCTGCTGTGGTGGAGTAGTGGTGGTGGTGGTGGAGTAAGCGGTGGTCGTGGGGCGTGGTCGCTGGACGGCCGGTGACACGAGGGGCTGCGGGCGTGCGGTGCGGCTCGCCGCGGGGCGGCGGTGGCGGCGATGGCGGTGGCTGCAAGGTGCGCGGCGGCGGCGACTCAAGTTCTGGGAGGCCCGTGTGGGGGCGCCCTTGTTCTCGCTCTCGACCATGGTGGTCGGGAGGCGGAGTCGGCGGTCTTGCTTGGGCGGGCGTTGGGGTGGCGGTCGGTTGGTGGTGCTCCCCCTCTTCTTCCTCGTCGGTTGGGGTTCAGGGTCGCCTCGGTGGCGAAATTTGGGTGGCTAGGTATGTCTTCGGTGCCGTGGCGGCTTTTGTCTTGATATGCCCAGAACCACCTCCCTCAGGAGAGTGCGGAGGCGGCGAGGAGTCTGGTTGCTTGTCCGTGGCGATGCGTAGGGGCGATGGCGTTCGCAAAGCCTTCACCGACATTCTAGCCGGTGGAAATGGTGGCGGCGCCCTGGAGCGTCGTTCTTCCGTTGGGGACATCATTATGGGGCATCGTGTTACGGCATGGAGTCTCGGGGTGAAACCCCGGCCCGATTTTTCGGGCGGCGGCGACGGCGGCGTCGCCGGGCGTTCGTTCTTGGAGGCGGCGCTTCGAGACCCACCTCGCTTGTGGCGGGGTGGGAGGTGGATTGGTTGGCCGTGTGCGGCGACATGGGAGGTGCGCCTTGGTCTTGGTGTTGGCGGCAAGGTGCGGAGGGCCCATGGGTGCTAGTGGCCTTGAGCCGGTGCGCTTGGTGCGATGGTGATCTCGGTGATGGCCGGGCGGAGGTGGGGTTTCTTCGAAGCGGTTTCAATTATCTCGAGTCCTGGGCGTGGATTTAGTGGAGTGTGAGTCGGTGGGTGAGGCGAGATCCCCACGCAGTAGGTAGGGATCGGTGGTTTTTCAATGGTGCCGTGATGGGATTGTTCTGGCGATGCATCGGCCGAGCGGGGGGATCGGCGGCGGTGTGTGCGGCAGGGGCGTTGGTCCGTGGTGGAGGGTGATGGTGGCCGCTAGGACTTGCGGCCCGGGCTGCGGACAGCGTTGGTAACGGCGGCGGCGGTTCGGCGGATTGCTTTTTTCTCCTCTCCGTGTGGCGGTGGTGTAGTTTGGTTTTGTGTGTGTGGTGTCGATGTCCCAATCCGACCGATCGTTGCGGATGGAGGCTCGTGTTGATGACCCAATCAACCGAGCGGGCTTTCATGTAATTCTTCTCCTATCTAAGTGGTTTCCTTGTAACAAGTGGTAGTGGAGGGATATCTCCCTAAGTTGAGTTGAGTGGGCGTCGGTAGTGGCGCGAGTTGAGTTGTTTTGATGCCAGGGTGTGCGGGTGGAGTACACCCCTCCACATTTATATGGTTTTTTTAAATTCCGGTTTAGGTCAGCGGCACTTGCTTTTTTTTTTTTCGTCTAATAGAAATCGCGAAAGCTTTTGCCGCCCCTTCTAAAAAAAAAAAAGTACGCATCTATCAACTCCGTCCAAAATCCAATGTGCTGGACGTGAGATTTCGCTGTCTATTATCACAGTGAATAATCCAGATTTTAGTAAACAGCAGTAGCTGTTCTGCACCGGGAGCAGGAGCAGGTACCTGCTGACGCCGTCATTGATAGTAAAAAAAATCAAGCACCTAAAATAAATAAAGGAGAGGCGAGTAAAAAAATAAGGAGTGAAAAATGATTGATTACTTTGTTGCTTAAACCAAACGCACTACTATGGAGCCATGAATGTTTCCTATGCTACTTTTTCTCTTGTTCATTGGATGAATGATTTGACTGGATTGCAAAAGGGCGGTGGCTTTCGTATGAGATGACGGTGTTGCTGCCTTGCTGGTGAAGGCTGTTGTCTGACGTCGAATGACATGCATGTTGAGTGCAACTCAGCTGGAAGTATTGTCTGCTATCAGACGTTTACGGAACAAACTGTAATTGGCCACTAAACTCACTAATATCATATTTTGGTGAAGGATAAGGATACGCATCAATTCCGTCCTTGAAATACTGGACCACAAGATCAAGACAATCAAGAATTGGCTGGAAATCTTCTGGAAGCAAACTGACAATCTAGATGTAGAAGGATTCATGCGATTAGCTTTTGTTCTTTTGTGGTAGAAGTAGATTCTAGTTTGTGACGTTTTTTGCTCTGAATTTGAGCCTTCGTGGATTTGTTCAAAGCTTGTAAACTGGTAAACCCGGTCGTGGTGTTGGCGTGCGTTTGCCAATTAGGGCTGGATCGACAAAAGAAAAACTCTTTTAACTGGCTTGACTTTTTAAAATTGTGCCAATTGAAGTTATCTAAAAACACAAACATAAAATGACTTTTTTATTGAAAAGTGGTATATGTATATTTTTTTATCAAAGTACTTTTCAAGAAAAATCTATTCATATGGTTTTTATATTTCAAACTGATCAACTTAAAAAGTTATTCATGATTTATTCCTAATGTGTCTTGTAAAAGACGATTTAGGAATTACCAATAAGGTCGTTGAGTCAGTAATGCACCCCTACTGCTGGTATATTTGACAAAGGGTGTAACATCTATATAAAAGGTCATTGTTGTTAGCTGTAACTGCTGCACGTTAAATCTAAACTCAAGCAAGTATTATTTACAAATCCGCACAAAACTCATAGAATAGAAGAAAATAAAACACTCTATAGATTATAGACAGAACAACAGCAAAAGCTGAATCATCACTAGTAATTTCTCACGTTTCAAACTTTTCAGTGTATTCCAAGAGCCTGTAATCTCCTGACTAGATCAAGATTAGTCGCGTTCCTCCTCTGCCAGTCCTCCGTGCTCTCCTTCCTCTGCTCGAACTTGTCCAGCACTTCGTCGTTGCCATCCAGAATGCTCACTATCTTCCTCATGGTCGGCCGCGCCGCCGGATCTGACCGGGTGCACGCCATGCCGAGCCGAGCCAGTCGCACGAGCTCCCGACGGTCAAACTTGCCGTCCAGCCGCTGGTCCGCCAGCGCCTCCACCGGCCGGTTGAGCTGCTCAAAGAGCTGGACTTTCCTGACGAGAAGAACCTCCGGCAAGCTCCCGTCGACGGCCATGGTGCCGGTCACCACCTCCAGCACCAACACGCCGAAGCTGTAGACGTCGGCCATGGTGGTGGCCTCGCCGGTGTCCATTAACTCGGGAGACATGTAGCCGAAGATGCCCTTTACCGAGCTGGCGGTCACCACCACGTGGTGCCCGCCGTCGCCGTGGTGCTCGTTCCTCGACAGGAACTCGGCGAGCGCGAAGCTCCCGAGCCTCGGGTTCATGTCGGGGTCCAGGAACACCGCCGACGAGGTGATGTTGCGGTGGATGACCTGCTCGTCCCACTCCTCGTGGAGGTACAGGATGGCCGACGCGAGCGCCCTGACGATGCTGTACCGCTGCCGCCACGGGAGCACCGCCGCGCCGCCGTTGCGGCGCTGGAGCAGGTAGTGGCTCAGGAGGCTCCCCGGCGCGTAGTCGTAGACGACGAGCATCTCGCCGTGGTCCGTGCACCACCCGCGCAGCTGCACGAGGTTCCTGTGCCTGAGCTTGGCGAGGTTGCAGAGCTCCCTGGCGAAGCGGACGCGCAGCGCCGGGCACGTCTTCATGCCGAGGCGCTTGACGAGGACGTGGACGCGGCCGTGGCCGGTGTCCAGGAAGCCCTCGTACCCTGTCCCGAAGTCCAGCTCCGCGACCACCTGCGACTCGAGAAGTCGTTGGTGATGGCGACGAGCTCCTTGTAGGGTATCTCACGCGGCATGTCCACGTGCGGGATCGCCGCCACGGGCGCTAGCCGCGTCGACGACGACCGCCGGCCGGAGTCAGCGGACGCAGACCTCCGTCCTCTGCGGTGTGATAAATGGTGTCCGCGGCCGCGGTGGCGTAGACGGGATTGGACAGAGACGTCGTCGCCGTGCTCCTGTCGGTGGTGACGGTGGTGGCGCTGGAGTCGGAGGCCGACGAAGTGGTGAGGAGATGTACTTCGGGAGCGCCACGAACGACGGCAGACGCGGGAGGTCGCCACCGGAGCAGCCATCGGAGAGGTTCTCCACCACCCACCTCATGGTCGGACGCGCCCTGGGGTCGTGCAGCGAGCAGAGGAGGCCGAGGTGCATGACCTTTCCGACGTCGAACAGCGCGCCGTCCGGCAGCTTGGCGTCCGCGGCGTCGAGCAGCTTCCCCTCGTCGGACAGCCGACGCACCCAGTCGAGCATGAAGATCTGTTCGTCAGGGTACGCCAGGTCGACGGCACGCCGCCCCGTGGCCACCTCGAGCAGCACGATGCCGAAGCTGAAGACGTCGGACTTGGCGGTGCCACCGGTGGCCCGGCGCTGGAAGCTCTCAGGCGGCAGGTACCCAATAGTCCCACCGATGCGGCTGGTGTCCATGAGCCGGAACTGGTAATTAGCCGAGGCAGAGGACGACGACAGCCTCAGGGACGTCGGCGACGGCGACACCTCCAACTGCGACTGCACGTCGTCGACGGACACGGCGTGCTCGAGCCATCGCGCAAGGCCGAAGTCACCAAGCCGGGCGTTGTAGTCGGAGTCGAGCATGACGTTGCTGGTCTTGACATCACGGTGGATGATCTGCGTGTCCAGCTGCTCATGCAGGTAGAACAGCGCCGCAGCAAGCCCGGCAACGATGCGACGCCGGCGGTCCCAGCTAAGCGCCGCCGTGGCCTCAGCAGCAGCCTTGGTCGTCGACGGCGACGCGAAGAGGAGACGGTCAAGGCTGCGGTTAGGCATGTAATCGTAAACAAGCATGAGCTCCTCCCCAGCACGCACGCACCATCCCCGGAGTCGCACGAGGTTACGGTGCCGTAGCCTCGCCACAGCCGCGAGCTCAGCCAGGAACGACTTGTCGAACCGGCCGGTACTGTCAGCGACGCACTTGACGGCGACGGTGGTGCCGTCGCTAGGGGAGCACGGCGCGGTACACCCTGCCGAAGCCGCCGCTGCCGAGCACCTCGCCGTCGCTGAAGCCGCGCGTGCCGATGTAGAGCTCCGAGTAGCTGAATATCCTCGGCCCGCCGGCGCCCCTGCGCCGCCCGCCGATAGCTTCCTTCTGGCGACGTCGACGTCGTCGTCGACAACTCCCGCGATGTCCTCGAACGCCGACGAGTCGTGGCACTGGTCCGTGCCGCCGCGGTAGCAGCAGGAGGAAGGTCGGTAGTAGCGGTGGAGGCAGAGGCATGACAGCAGGCGACCGGCCGTGGCGCGCACGTACGAGCCCGCCGTCTCGAGGTCCAGGAACGTCACCCGGCTCCGGCTGCGCTGATGCGGGACGGAAGCCGGTGGTAAGGCCTCGTCGACGTCCATTGGCAGCACGAAGCAGAGCCGGCGCAACGACGACGACATGGCTGGGCAGGCAGGGCTAACTAAGCGATCAGCGAGTGCAACGGCCACTACTACTAGCTCATGGTAAGCGAAGCGGCGGGTGGTGGTGCGCTTAGCCTTAGTGCGCGTGGTGGAAGGAAATTAAAGTGGCGGGCATTCCAGAAGCGTTGCCGTTGGAATGAATGAAATGGAGACGGACGGACGGACGGCAAGTCAGAAGTGGGTTACGAGTGTGAAGGGACTGCTGGGCTCGGCAGGTGGGTGGGGAAGATGGCCAAAAGCAGGCTATGGTGTGTGGACGAGAACGACAGCACGGCTGCAGCTCAGCTGCACGGGGGAAGAAGAAGAAGAAGAGAAGCACACGCACACCACAAAAGCAGCTTAGCTTTGGGTATCATCTATGGGGGGCTATCCATAGAGGGAGAGGAGAGAGGAGGGGGGTCGGCGTCACGGGTGATTTTTGGCGGTAAGTAGCGTCTAGCATCGTGGGGGTGGGTGCGTTGGTAGGTCGCGGTTGGCCTCATCTCATTCTAGATCGCAGGTAAGGTTGGAGGTGGAGCCGGATTTCCCGCCAAAAGCAACAAGGGGCGTCACCGTCTGACTCTTCAATTCATTGCCTTGCCTTCTGTCAATGGAATGGAAGGAATGCATACGAGATTCTTTCGACCGCCTCCTTGATTCTTTTTTTTTTTTTTTTTTTTGACAACAACCTCCTTGATTCTTGAATACTCCTATCCTATATACAAGTTCATTTCAGACACTTCTTTCTTATCCTCAACGAAAGCTAAAATGATTTCACACACAAACAAACTGAGTCGGTAGAACATGAGAATTAGGCAGGCTTTTTTGGTTCCTAATACTACTATATACCAGCCGCTTCAAGTGACACCTCTTTGTCAACTGCTTCAGACCTTCAGTCTTGGATTGAATGAAGAAAACCTACCACCTTTCCTGTGGTGCCTGATTGAACATTTCAACCAGAGCACAACAACATCGGTGTACGTGTACTGGATTTCCTTCTGTGGCGAATCTAAATCTTTTTTTTTTTTTTTTTTGACGAAATGCGAATCTAAATCTTTGCAGATAGGTTGTTTGTTTTGCTTTTGTTTTGTCTTTGATGCCCCCTCGGCATCTAGGCCTATGTCTGTATTTGGATTTGATTTTCCTTCTCTTAATGAAACAGGGTGAATGACCCGATCGCGAAAAAAAAATTTGTTGCAGGTGGTGTGAATCGTTATCGTTTTTCATTGAATCATTGAGTTCCTTTTTGCAATTGAAGATAGTTAGTTGTACTTCAATTTGCGAACAAGCTCTCCATAAGCATATATGCTGACTGTCCAATGGTACAGGGGGTGCAACTGCGCTCATACATGGGAGACAAAGACAATTTGGCAGCAGGCTGTAGCCATCGAGCCTTGCCTTGAGTGCAGGTTATCACAGCGTATTGAAGATAGTTAGTTGATGGCTCGTGTTGATAGAAGCCTGTTGTACCATATACAGTACGTAGAGTCAGCCATCTCGAAAGTGATTTGCTGCCTGCGGTTGCTGTTACAGCAACCCCCACTTGTTCACGTACGTACTGTTGTTGAACAAAGTCAGCAGCATCTGCTGCAACAACTTTTCCTGTCTGTAAAAGGAAATACAAAAGCAGGCAGCCTCCTTCTCTTACTGAATTCAAACTTCACTCAATCCCAAGTTAATGCAGTGGGTGTGGTGTCCATGTCGTTCCTCCAACCTGGACTGGACTGGCAGAAGCGGCTTGTTTCGCTTCGCGGGCCGCAGCTTCGGCCTCGTAGACCTTTACAGCCCAACTCGAGATTGGCCCCAAGGGCCCAATAAGCCCGCGAGTCCGAGTCCCGCGGCCTTTCCGTTTCCTGGACGAGTCGAGGTCTTCATCAACCTGGTCTCGGGTGCCAACAACAAGCCCTAGCCTAGCCGCCTGAGGGCTTGAGGCCGGGTCAGTCCACCTCTCCTGACCGCAGCTGCAGCCCGGTGACCTCGCCTCCGCCCGCCACCGCGCCGGTCGCCGGACGATTCTGATGAACACGTCTCCTTCCAGATCCAGGTATGCTTCGCCCGATCGCACCTGCACCTCTCCCCCATCCAATCCAATAACCCTAGAATCTCCCGTTTGACGCGAGGCCCCCTTAACCCTAGCAGTAGTCTGTTTCCATCCGGTTCGTCGTTCGTTAGGTTTGTTTGCTGCGTGGTGTGGCGGGAATCGGCAACAGTAGGTTGATTCATCCGCCAGAGCACCTTGCCTCAGGGCAAATTCGCCGCTAGTGGTGGTCCAAAAGGCCGCCCCTGAGCGATTCATCATCCTATAAGATTAGAGTACTCATGGGGAAAAAATTATTGGCCACAGAAACAAACATCCCGGCGCGATTTTGTGCTGCGTAGATTTGCTGTGTGCCAGTTGATTAGTTAGCAGAGTATTAGTTGACTCCTTAGTAATAAGAGTATTCATATTGAAAGATTTCCATTTAGAAAATTGAGGACATGATATCGCCATTCATTCTATACTCTATTACCATACTGCAAATACATGTTTTTGGCCCGCTGAACCTCAACTGTAGTATCAGGGATTCAGGGTACAGAGCTTTGACCTTGTTTTTTTGGATTCCTCGTCAACCAATTTCTGTTGGGTTCACCATTTGAACACCGTCAACATGACTTTAGAGGAACAAACTGGTGAATTGATGTAAAACAAGCATATATCATCTAAGGAAACTTAGCTAGAGTAGCTGAAACAGACCACCTAAGTATTCTGAGAAAAAATCCCCAGTCATTGCTAAAAAATTGCCTTTACTTATATGTTGACAACAATTACTTTATTGGGGCATAAATTTCACTTTGCTTTTGCTTAAAGTTAGTGCTTCTTTAGTATCTGTTCTTTCTATTCTACTATTTCTTTTCTGCACAGTTATCTTTACATTTGGGTTATTATTTGAAATTGGGATTGAGAGATGGGGGGTTGCTCTCCTTTTTGTTTTCTCCTTTTGGGACTCTGGATTATCTGAAGGGCAATGATGGGAGGCTGGGGGGGTTCGGATGGGTACGAGGGATCAAAGAGGACGCGAATGATGATGGAATCGAATCCCTACTTCGCAGTGAACGCAGCGAGTCCATTGGATGTTTCAAAGAGGGCCAGGATGATGGAAGCAGGTTCTCCCTATTTTGGTGCTATGGGAAGCAACGCTGGTGGTGTGAGCGGAAGCTTCTACCAGCCCTTTAACAGCAACTTAGCTGGTGCGGGGGTTAGCACTGGTATCCAAAGCTTTCCAGGTGTCCGGCTGCGAGGTCTCCCTTTTGATTGCAACGACATTGACATCTTCAAGTTCTTTGTCGGGCTAGACATAGTGGACTGCCTGCTGGTTAACAAGAATGGGCGCTTTTCCGGCGAGGCTTTTGTGGTCTTCCCAACAGCCATGCAAGCAGAATTTGCGCTGCATCGTAACAGGCAGAACATGGGCCGGAGGTATGTTGAGGTGTTCAAATGCAAGAAGCAGGAATATTACTGTGCAATAGCCAATGAGGTGAACCAGGGTGGTCACTTTGAGCCGGAGCACCGGCGCTCCCCACCTCCGAGGCCTAAGAAGCCGGCTGAAGATAAGGGCAGCATGGAGTATACAGAGGTTCTAAAGCTCCGTGGGCTTCCCTACTCTGCCACCACTGAGGACATCATCAAATTCTTCATGGAGTACGAGCTGACAGAGGAGAATGTGCATATTGCGTACCGCTCGGATGGGAAACCTACGGGTGAAGCCTTTGTTGAGTTTCCAACAGCTGAAGTTGCAAAGACGGCCATGTGCAAGGATAAGATGACCATTGGGACTAGGTATGTCGAGCTGTTCCCGTCAACCCCAGAGGAGGCAAGCAAGGCGCAAGCCGAGGCAGGCATTGAAGACATGAATATATTTCAATGATCTCTGTATCCATGCGGCTGCGTTCGAGTTGAGCTTTCACATTTGGCACCCTTGCCTGTATCGCTGTTAGGTGGTGTTAGCCTTGAGTTGTCATGTTTTGCTACTGATCGTGCAGTGATTTGTTATCTCTAAACCGAATTGTAACAGTTGTCCTCGGCTGGATGCACTTGTATGGAATTTTTTTTTTTTTGAAGAAACACTTGTATGGAATATAATCATTGATGGATGTTGCTTCGTTCCAACTTGGTCCAATTTGAATTCTTAGTTCATTTGCTAAAATCCATGGTTGTCCAAATTAAATTATCCTTCCACCTCTACAAATTGGGGCAAATGTTCTTGGAGTACTGTTTCTTTTGTTCGTGCTAGGGATGCTAGATTGGTGGGCGTACCAAGCGGTAGTTATTATGTTGCTGCTGACGAAATGAGATCGGTTTGTACCGAAGACAAATAGGGTCATCTGATAGTCTCTTCTGTGCAAAACTTATATATACTCCTATGCGTTAAAAAAAAAAACTCCTTCTGTTCTAAGATATAAGTTGTTTTTGATTTTGTTTAGTCTAGATTCGTAACTATTGAAATGTATCGAGGTGTAATGTAGAAAAATCAAAATGATTTATAATACGTGCATATTATATAGTATCAAGGTGTAATGTAGAAAAATTAAAATGATTTATAATAGGTGCATATTATATAACTAGAAAAATCAAAATATAATTTATAATTAAAAAATGGAAGTAAAACATCAATAACTACTATATTGTTTATTTTGAAGACATATAAATTACACATGTGTAGATCTGTATTCAAAACAAAGTCGAATGTTTCCCGAGGTATGTTCGGAGAAAATATACTACAAAGGAAGGAAGAGCTTTTATTTTATATTTTTTTTTAGAGTAAAATGCACCCAAGGTATTCAAAAACTACGAGTCTGTCTATATGTTACTTGTGTGATATGGACTACTATTTCACTCAGGCAATTTGTTTGTCCATGTCACACAAATTTTGACCAAAGAAAAATCATGTGACAAGAAGGGGCTGGTCACACGAATTTTTATCAGAGCAAAAACAAAGCAAATAGAAAATTCGTGTGACAAGCAAACAAATATCACACGATTTTTGTCCACACTCTATTCCACTAGAGAATTACATTCTCTTATATCAGTCACAAACATAATTGTAATTCAAAAAACTGGGACTCTACCACATCCTATCTATCAATAGCTAGCTATCCCTATGGATCACTGGACGACTGTTGTTATCACTGTGGAGATAATTCAGAGAATGAGCAGCTCCCACAGCCACGCTGAAGCTCTCAGTCCAACCAAATATGCTCTTGCATTCTTTTTCACCTGAACAATAAGCGTTAGGATCACTTTACATGGCAACAGCATAGGCAGAAAGCTAACAGGTAGTGAAGCAGCTAAACACACCATGCAGTATCTATTTCAGGCTGCCTCTTTGCATGTACTCGTCTCGTACACTAACAGAAGATCATCATTCTTGAAGCAGAAACCAACGACGAATATCACATTCTTGTGGCTAAGAGAACTGACAATCTCAATCTCTGAATCAAACTCCTTCAGTACTTCATCAGAATACTTCAGGATTTTCAATGCTAGCTCCCTGCCATTTGCCAAACAGGTGTTAGATACACACTCTGCACAAGGGAGGGAGAGGTAACAGAGAGGTTAACACTATATTACAACAACAACAACAACAACAACAGCCTTTAGTCCCAAGCTAGTTGGGGTAGGCTAGAGATGAAACCTCATATGAAACAGTATAAAAGAACGTAAAAAGACACAAGACAAAAAGATAGGGTAGATAGAAAAGGAAACAAAGTCATGGTTCAGGCACGTTGATAGCTAGCCTCCATGCGCTCCTGTCCAAAGCTAAATCCTTGGAGATATTCCACTCCTTAAGGTCTCTCTTAACCGCCTCGTCCCAAGTCAGTCTAGGTCGACCTCTACCTCTCTTTACATTATCTACCCGCTCTAGAACTCCACTACGCACCGGCGCCTCGGGAGGCCTCCGTTGAACATGTCCAAACCATCTCAACCGATGTTGAATCAATTTCTCCTCGATAGGAGCCACCCCGACCCTATCCCGAATATCTTCATTCGAACTCTATCCCTTCTAGTATGCCCGCAAAACCAACGCAACATACGCATCTCGGCCACGCTTTAGCTCTTTGGACATGTCGCCTTTTTGTAGGCTGCATTAGCACCATATAGCATCGGCCGAGGCGAATCGTTGTCCTATAAAATTCCCTTTTAGCTTCGTGGCACCCTCTTGTCACATAGGATGCCGAGAAGCTTTGACGCCACTTTAGCCAACCTGCTGCGATTCTATGTCTAACATCTTCATCAATGTCGCCATCTTTCGTAGCATAGATCCTAAATACCGAAAAGTATCCTTCTTGGCCACCACTTGTCCATCCGGGTGACGTCCCCATCCCAGTGCCTAGTCGGGCTAAAGTCGCACATTATATACTCGGTCTTGGTCCTACTCGATCCCGAACCCTTTCGATTCTAGCGTGTGCCTCCACAGCTCCAACTTCCTATTTACCCCTGCTCTACTCTCGTCCACTAGTACCACATCATCGGCAAAGAGCATACACCAAGGGATATCACCTTGTATATCCCTTTGTGACCTCATCCATCACCGAGTAAATAAATAAGGGCTCGGTGCTGACCCTTGATGTAGTCCTATGTTAATTGGAAAGTCACGTATCGCCATCACATGTTCGAACACATGTCGTCGCATCCTTGTACATATCCTTGATGAGGGTAATGTACTTAGTTGGGACTTTGTGTTTTTCTAAGGCCCACCACATGACGTTTCTCTGCACTTTGTCATACGCCTTCTCGAGGTCAATAAAGACCATGTGCAAGTCCTTCTTACGCTCCCTAAATCTCTCCATCAACCGTCGTACTAAGAAAATCGCCTCCATGGTCGACCTCCCAGGCATGAACCCAAATTGGTTTTGGGTCACACTTGTCGACCAGAGGCTTATGCTCGATAACCCTCTCCCAAAGCTTCATCGTATGGCTCATCACCTTAATCCCTGGTAGTTAGTGCAACTTTGAACATCTCCCTTATTCTTAAAGATTGGTACTAATATACTCGCCTCCATTCTTCGGGCATCTTGTTCTAATCGAAAAATGAGGTTAAAAAAGCTTAGTCGACCATACTACGCTCTCGCCCCGAGACATCTCCACACCTCAATGGGGATGCCATCGGGGCCCATCGCTTTACCTCTCTTCATCCTCTTCAAAGTCTCCCCGATCTCACGCCTCCCGAATCCTCCTCACAAAGCGTCTACAAGTATCGTCAAATGAGTCGTCCAACTCAAAGGTATGACTATCATTCTCCCCATTGAACGACTTATCGAAGTACTCTCGCCATCCCGTCCTTGATCTCCCTCGTCCTTCGAACAAATGATCGTCGTCCCATCCTTGATGCATTTGATTTGGTTTATGTCCCTTGTCTTCCTCTCACATTATCCTAGCGATCCTATAAATGTCCTTCTCCCCTTCCTTCGTGCCTAGCCGTTGGTAAAGGTCATCAAAAAGCGACCCTTTGCTATACTCACGGCTCGCTTTGCAGCCCTCTTCACTATCCTATAACCCTCGATGTTGGCTGCACTCTTGTCGAGATGGAGGCGCTTTTTGAAGCACTCCTTCTTCTCCTTAATAGCCCTTTGTACCTCGTCGTTTCCACCACCAGTGTCCTTCGCTTCCTTCTTGCCTACCCTACTCACACCCAACACTTTCGAGGCCACCTTCCGTACACATGTTGCCATCTTCACCACATATCGTCGCATCTTCTCCTTCTTCCCAAGGCCCCTCGCCTAGCATCCTCTCCTTAAACGATTGTGCCGCTTCCCTCTAAGCTTCCACCACTTCGTCCTCGAGGTTAACACTATATTATGCCTACAAAAGTTTGAGGTGGCGGATACATGACGAAATAGGTGTTATAACAGAGAAATACCGGATATGCATACCTAGCGAGAAATCAGAGGTGATCTTTGCAAGCTCACTGTAGTTCCTCTTTGAGCAAGGTCAGTTCCTCTGGAGTTTCCCTCTCCAATTCTTCAATCACTACACAAAGAATTTCTGAATTGCTCCCGGAGGGAACAACCACACGTTCATGGAGGATGTGGCGGCGTTCGTGGAGTTTGTTCTTGTGGTTCTCAGAATCTGAATGGATTTGGTGATACGGTGAATACCGCCGGGAGCCGCAGACGCCTCACCCGCACTACGCATGTAAAAAAATAAATGCTTCGATTAAAGAATAAAAACAAGCAATTCCTAGTACTTACAGGCAGCTCTCTACAAATCCCCTACTACGAAAGTTCTTGATTCATACGGTCGAAACAATTTTTTTTTCAAACCCTAAAAACTGGTTCATTCTAAAGCTAGTTATACTACAGCATCAACCTTCATTATCTATCCAAAAGTGTTGCATGCACAAATAGGCAAACATTGCTAACAAATTCAGGAACAGAGGTCCGACATCAAATAAGATACCAAAAAAACTGAAAACCAAAATAACTTGAAATTAGACTGAGAAAGACTAATAGTAGATCTAAGCGAGCATAAGCAAAACCAATCGACAATGAAGGCGGCGGGTGGAATATTTGAGTAACCCAACTAGAATGAACCCCTATATAACAAAAACTCGGTGCTAAATAGAATTCATAAAGAAGTACAAACATAACCAACAATCCAAAAAACCATGTAGCCCCTCCCCAAAAGACAACTCCTACCAATGTTAGAATGACCAATATGCCAACAAAAAAAATGCTACGACCAATTGCAAAAGAAAAAAAAAAAACTAACCCATTGCCTAGTAGGGGGCATGATCTTTTAGAAAAAGAAAATTGACCAAAAAACAATTGCCTGCTAGGGAGCATTATCTTTTTTTTCTAAAGACAAAAACACCAAAAAACCATTGCATATTAGGGGGCATGCTATTTTCTTCAAAAAAAAAAAAGAACCCAAAAACAATTGCCTAGTAGGGGCATGCTATTAAATTTAAAAAGACAAAAACCCAAATACATGTTGCCTAGTAGGGTGGCATGCAATTTTTGGAAAAGAGAAATACCACAAAACCCATTGCCTATTAGGGGCATGCTATTTTCTTCAAAAAAAAAACCCATTGCCTAGTAGGGGGGCATGCTTTAAAAATTTTAAAAGAAATAAACCCAAATACCAATTGCCTAGTAGGGGGGCATGCAATTTTTTCCCCAAAAGAGAAATACCCCCCAAACCCATTGCCTATTAGGGGGCATGCTTTTAATTTTAAATAAACAAAAAGCAAACATGAAATAAAAGTGCTATCAGAAATCAAGTGTTTGAAAAAAAAAAGAAACATGAAGCTAAAATCTGGCATAATGGAATGGGGCTAAAGGAGTGTTTAGTTAAAATCAAACATTAGATGACAATATGGACCATAACAACCAGATTATGAGATACTATCATAATTAGCATTCTAGAAGGAGCTAAAGGTGCTACAATGGGTTCATTCATCGACAATTCCGCCTAGCCCTAGGGAGTTGGCAGAAGGAACCCGATACAAGAACAAGATCAGTAGAATGGACACATACATACCCTAGAGAATGCGCTTCTTGTGGTAGGCATTCACCACCTTGTCAACTTTCGTCCCTTGAGGGGCATATGATGAAGCGGCACCCTGCGCATCATGTTTGAGAACATGTCAAATTTAGGTGAAATCGAGAAACAGATGAGCAAAATGACTGAGATATCAGCTTAAAGTGGAACAATTCGAAATAGAGTAGAAGTGGGAAACTACATCATGTCAATGTGCTACCCACATAACAGCTTTTAAAAATACAAAAACAACCAAAACTCATTGCCTATTAGGCCCCAAAACCAAAAGTCCCAAAACCCAAATCACCCAAAATACCCAAACATAAAATGCCCAAATCCACAAAGCCAAACCTCAAAGCCCCAAAACCCAAACATCAAAGAACAGCCCCCACCCCCAGCCCCACCCAAATTCCCAAAACCACCTTACCAAAATTCTAAACCAAAAAATAAAAAAAATTAAAACCAAACTTCCCAAATTCAAAAAAAAAACACCAAACCCACCTTCCCAAATACCCAAACCCCCCCCCCCCCAAATTCCCAAACCCCCATTCCCAAATTAAAAAACAACCCAACCCAAATTCTCAAACCTCCACACCCAAATTCCCAAATTCCAAAGCCACCGTGAACCGAACTCACAAACCCCCTTCCCAAATTCACAAACCACCATTCCCAAATTTAAAACAACCCAACCCAAATTCCCAAAACCACCTTACCAAAATTCTAAACCAAAAAATAAAACAAAATTAAAACCAAACTTCCCAAATTCAAAAAAAAAAAACCAAACCCACCTTCCCAAATACCCAAAGCGCCCTTCCCAAATTCCCAAACCCCCATTCCCAAATTAAAACAACCCAACCCAAATTCCCAAACCTCCACACCCAAATTCCCAACCGTAACCGAACTCACAAACCCCCTTCCCAAATTCACAAACCCCCCATTCCCAAATTAAAAAACAACCCAACCCAAATTCCCAAACCCCCTAACCAAATTACCAAATTCCAAAACCACCGTAACCAAATTCACAAACCCCCATTCCCAAATTAAAAAACAACCCAACCCAAATTCCCAAAACCCTAACCAAATTACCAAATTCCAAAACCACCGTGAACCAAATTCACAAACCCCCTTTCCAAATTCCCAAACCTTACCCAAATACCCAAACCACCCTTCCCAAAAAAAACAAACCCCCTACCCAAATACCAAAACCCCCTCGACCATAATTCATCAAGACAGATCTTGATATCGGACACATGCTTCAAGTATAACATACAAACCAGAAAGCACGACCAACAACCGTCACCTTATGCTCAGAATTTGTATTTCTTAAAAACTTGACACAAAACGGATGCCTCGAGGGCCATAATTGATACCTAAAATTTCGAGTTACATAGGCTAAAACCGGAAGATCTTTTTGAGACAAACTTGCCTAGATTAAAAATTTTGAGAAAATCAAAACATATAACACACAAAGATGGAATATCGACTCAAAAGGGAGACATGCACTCTAATAAAATATTTAAAAAAGGCAACGCATAATCACAACACAGTACAACTGCGGACCTAGTATAGGATGGTTCAAAAAACAATTGGCACTCATTGAAATGAAAAACTGAGACCTTGTCATGAATGAAAAATATACCTTAAATAGTTCAGTTTTAGTTACTCTGAAAAGGCAACATCAACAAAAATTCAAATATATACAGATCAATTTTAAAAATAGCTATATATAGACATTCTGTTATATGGGAATAAGCGATAAACAATGAGATTAACCTTCACCAAAAACTGATCAATAAATAATGAACATAGGATTAAAGATAAAAAGAAAAATGATAAAAAGAAAACCATATGACATAATCAATCAAAGACAGGGAAAAGTATATAACAAAAGATGAGAGGAAATATAATAGATCCATAAGGGAGGGAGGGGTAACAGAGAGGATACAAAAAGACCTCGAAATGGGAAGAGGAAGAGTAGGGGAGGGTGTGTGTGTGTAGAATATATAAATGAAAAAATCAGATCCAAAGTGTGGAATGGGCCAAAAATAACCAACAACTTCCTGTCTATTATAGACTATTATTTATGGGGAAAAATACAATAGAAACACACATACGCTGCCAATATATTCATTGTATAAAAGCTTCATCATATGACTACTTGCCATAACAAAATTCAACTAGTGGCTCATCGGCGCCATCAAGCCCGGAGAGGAATCGGAGACAATAGCAACCGATCACCATCAAAAGTATCAGGGCAAACACTGGCAGTAAGATCAAAATTGCAGACCTTCCTTTTCTTACCCATCTACAAAATTGAAGAAATTTAAAAAGTTCACTAGAACATTCAAAGTGCACATACCATGAGAACAGTAAACAAAATCATCACAATAAGAGAAAGGCAAAATTGGAAATACACACATGATTCACCTAGATCTGCCAAAAAAAGAGCACAACAAAATTTTCAAAAGCTCTACAAACAAACCGGGGAATGTAATAAAACACAACAATTGACATCCCCCTGTTTATCATAGTTGGATAATTGCACCCGTGTACCATACTGAAATTTACAGTATATTATCTAGATAATTGCGCATGCGTACTCATAATATTCAGATTTTAACAACTCTAAAAACCCAAATTAGCATAAAACACAGACAATTGGGTATCTATCTAAGATCATCCTGCTAACACCTACCCCAACCTCCCCAATACGACATACCTCATTCCGAATAAAAACAGTGCATGATTAAAAAATATAGACAAAAGTCATAGGAGGAGGGAAAAGGAGGGCGCGAGAATAAATCACCTGGATCACTAGAGCCTATTTCAAGCAAAAATATTAACACATGAACCCCCTCTGCCGCATAAAGCAAATCCACAAATGCCAGCAAAAAAAAAAATCAAACTCCCAGAATCAACTTCCCCTCATGATTAGTCACAAACACATGAATCGACGAACATAAACAACAAATTGCATACCCCTCAGATGCCAACATCTCTACAAACAAAATAGCAGCTGAGCTCGCATTTCTTAATCTCATATCTCGCCGAACCAGGACTACATGTACACCAACCAAATCAACAAATCCAAAAACAAATCAGACATACAAATCAATGACAAATACCCTACTCGAACCATAGAGCATACAAGGAATCCATTTCCAAACACAGTAGATTGCAAGAGCATCCAGGCTAACAAACAGATATCGGCATCACACACAGACCACATCCAGTTCTTGTTGCTAAATCCATTTTTCCTAGGCGAAATTACCCACAACACAACCCACATTTCATCATGCAAAAAGGGGGAGATTAAAACGAGACGCGAGAGCAGCCACATACATACCTTATAGAAGCTCACGCCGCCAAGCAGATCGATCGGGCGAGTCCCGTGGTCACCCGGATGGATCGATCTTCCAAAACCTGACGTGCGACGGACAGCCCCGGAACAGGTCGAACGGCCTCCTCCTTCCTATGAGCAACCTCCTCACCCTTTGGAACTGCCGACCCGCCGCCCTCCGCTCCCTCCAATCCCGGCACCGCCGAGTCGAGCCACACAAAACTACAGCACCGTGAGCAAAAATCACTAACAACATACAAAAAAATCAAACACCGATTGCAAAAATTAGAACACAACGATGGGCGCTAGCGGAAGAGCAGCAACAATCAAACGGTAGATCAGAATAAAACTCACCAAAAATAGGCGAATCATTCACGCATGAAGAGCTCTTTTCGCCATTCACTTGGCGGAGGAGCACGGGAAAGCCAAAAATAGGATAGAGAGAGAGAGAGAAAGGCGCGGCGCAAATGGGTGAGAGAGCCCGACGGGGCGCGTTTTCCCAAAAAAAAAAGCGCTGGTCAAAGTGGGACCATAATGTCAGACAAAGCAAACCCAAACAAAGGACGACCGAGGCGAGATCGAATGAGAGGACAGATCGGACGGCTAAAAATTGCGGTGACTGTAAGCGGCGTGTCACACGCGTGGACGTTTAGCTTTTCCGCAAACTATTGGCCTCTCCCATCTAGGTACTTTCGAACTATCAAAACGATTATCCGGGTACGAACTATTTGCAATGCACACCAAAGGTATAAAACTTGCCACGCCGTCGGCATTTTTCAAAAAGAACCTATCTATTTTCTCTTTCTTGCAACTAGCTCCTTCTTTTCATCTTTGTCAGATCCAGCTAGCCTCGGCCCGTCCGGGTACACCTCGATGTGGCCGGAAACAGCGTCGGTGCCGGGCGGGCACTTTCGGAAGCGCCTCCACGTCGGCGGTGGTGCGCGCCCACGCCCACGGCGTACACGCCCCTTGTGGTCGTTCCGTGGGGCACGCGCAACGCATCCCCGTGGCGGCGCAGACGGCGTCCATCACATGAGCCCCGCGGTGATCGCGGCAGGTGGCTGCACCACCGCGGCCTTCTCCCGGCCACGGGTGCCACGGCGAAAGTCGTAGTAATGCGTCCCCGGTAGGTTGTACAGATAGTGGTTGTCGAGCATGTGGTGCGATTGTGCGCCTTAACTCCGGCCTCGCCGTGAACCGTCCGAACCAGCGCACCCGGCTCGCACGGGCGTGAACGACTGTGCTTGGGGCGCAGGCCGTCGCCTAAGTTGATGGCGAACGGCGACGCCTCCTCGGTCGTTCCATCTACGGACCGCCCGTCCGGGATGTCCATCGCGCGTCGGCGTGGCGAAGGAGAAGAGCGTCTCCTTGTTCGGTGGCGGTCGAACACGCCATTCGGGTGTGCGGGCTACCGGCATGGATCGAGCAAGTGATTGCTGATTGAGCGGGGTAGGCGGTGGGTGTCGTCGGGCCACGGCGGGGAAGCATAGGAAGATGGAAATTGAAGCGCCAAAAAAAACTATTTGCTGCTTTCGATTGCACGGTTAATTCGGCTGGCCTCGTTTTTGGATTAAAAAAAGTGCCATGGCAAGTGGTGACGGTAACGCGATCGTGCGTGCATACGCGCCTCGCACACAAGGCGCCCTGCGCCCATCCGCCACGGCCGGACCTGCGCCCGTGCTAGTACGGCGGGCTGGGAAGGAGTTTCCCTCACCACCCTCGCCGAGGTTGCGGCTCAAGCGTCAGCTACCCTCGCGGGAGGCGCCCGCAGGAGGCCGCCGCGATCCGCGTCGCGGCGGCGCCTCGCCCGATGGCGCCGCTCGGGCCCGTCTTGGCCTTCGGGTGAGGCACGCGCCCGAGGCTGCCACGCTGCAGTGCTGGCCGCCCGGGGAGCGGCCCCGTGTGGCGCGGTGGCCGCCGCTGGCTGAGGGTGATTTCACCCCGATGAGGTCCAGCGGGTGGGTCAAGCAGCCGGCTTCCCAGTGCATGCGGACCCTGGATTGGAGCACGCCGCGCAGCCTGGAACGCGGCACACCAGGAGCGGCGCGGCGCCGGACACGCTTGATGACAAGGCTGGGAGGAGGAGGACGGGCGGGAGACGACCGAGGTAGAAGAAGGAGCTAGTTGCGAAAGAGAAAAATAGATAGAGTTCTATTTTTTAAAATGCCGACGTGGCAAGTTTGGGACCTTTGGTGTGCATTGCAAATAGTTCAGGTACCAAGATAGTCGTTTTGATAGTTTGAGTACGCAGATGGGAGGGAAGCCAATAGTTTGAGTACCTTGGGTGTATTTTACTCTTTTAAAAAAAAAATCTGATCTGAATGCCAGTGTGGGCCTAGATAACCAGAACGAAAGCAACATCCCGGCCTGCTCCGGGCCCGGCCCAATGTTTACCGCATCCTTCCTTCCATATATTTGCCGAACAGCCACCGTTCTGGTTTACGGTTCGGCCCCGGCCCCTTTCTACTCCCGCTCCGTGGTTCTCCCTCGGTTCTCCCTCCCAGCGTGCGCTCCCTCTCGTGGCGGCGACTGGGCGAACGCCGACGTGCACCGCCTGCCCAGGTCTGTCGGACCCTTCGCTGGCGAATATCATCCGTCAGGTATGCGATATGCCCACCACTTTTTCTTCTCTTCCTGCCTGCCGTTCGATACAGAGCACCCAAACCCTAACTTCAGCTATCTGTGAATTCGGATCTGACCTAATTAAACAAGAATAATTGGCTGTGCATTTGTAAACCCATGTCCCTTACTGTGTACGACCCTGCCACACGCTAAATTCGCCAGCGGCGGTGTTCTGTGTAGCCGCTATAACTTATGCTAGAGGTCAGATGCTTGGTTGGATTTTAGGCTATTGATGAATTCGTGAACCCTCGTATATTAACTAATGTGAGATTATTGGGCACCGAAATAGTCCAGCACGATAGATTTGTAGTGTGCCAACTGCCAAGTTGATTATTTGGTGGAATTTGATTTGTTTCGTCGATAGTAGAGCTGGCTATTTCTAAATAAGTTTACCCCCCTGTTATAGTTCTGTGCTCTAGGTTGTGAGTCTCGAAATAGTTTTGTTATAATTCTGTGCACTAGGTTGTGATGCTTGTAATATTTTTGACCGTGTGCCTGAAATCTAGCCATCATGTCCAAAAATTGTGATCAAGCAGAAGCTAGTTTCATGATATCAACTAAAATTCAGCTTTCTTGCACAGCTTAAATTTCATCTGCGGGATAAGGTTCCACCTCTAAATTAAGCTCTAAATTTGTTCATGTCTGCTTGTGTACTGGATGTAAAACAATCGACAACTACAGTTAGAATCATTATTTGGATGCGTTGAAACATGCCATTTAAATGTTCAGAGAAAATCTAGGCGTTGCTAAAACTGCTTTCACTTATCTGTGCAGCCTGCTTATTATTATGTATCATTCTTCCTGGCAACTCTATTATTTCATTTCTGCACAGTTATTTATATTTATATTTGGGTTATTATTTGAACTTGGGATTGAGAGATGGGGGTTATTCTCCTTTTCTTTTCTCTTTTGGGACTGGATTATCTGAAGGGCAATGATGGGAGGCTGGGGGTTTTGGATGGGTATGAGGGATCAAAGAGGCCACGAATGATGATGGAATCGAATCCCTACTTCGCAGTTAACGCAGGGAGTCCATTGGATGTCTCGAAGAGGTCTAGGCTTGTGGAAACAGATGCCCCTATTTTGGGGCTATGGGAGGCAACGCTGGTGGTGCCAGCAGCGTGCTTCTACCAGCCGTTTAACAGCAACTTAGCTGGTGCAGGGGCAAGCACTGGCATCCAAAGCTTTCCAGTTGTCGGCTGCGTGGTCCCCCTTATGATTGCAATGACATTGATATCTGCAAGTTCTTTGTGGGGCTGGATATAGTGGACTGCCTCCTGGTTAACAAGAATGGTCGCTTTACTGGTGAAGCCTTTGTCGTCTTCCCAGCAGCTATGCAAGCCGAATTTGCGCTGCATCGCAACAGGCAGAACATGGGCGGAGGTATGTTGAGGTGTTTAGATGCAAGAAGCAGGAGTACTACAAACGCAGTAGCCAATGAGGTGAACCAGGGTCGTTACTTTGAGTCAGAGTACCGCCGCTCCCCACCTCCTCCGAGGCCTAAGAAACGGCTGAAGACAAGGGCAGCATGGAGTACACTGAGGTGCTGAAGCTCCGTGGGCTTCCCTACTCTGCTACCACCGAGGACATCATCAAGTTCTTCCTGGAGTACGAGCTGACAGAGGAGAATGTGCATATTGGGTACCGCCGGATGGGAAAGCTACTGGTGAAGCCTTTGTTGAGTTTCCAACAGCTGAAGTTGCAAAGACGGCCATGTGCAAGGATAAGATGACCATTGGGACTAGATATGTCGAGCTGTTCCCGTCAACCCCAGAGGAGGCAAGCAAGGCGAAATCCCGAGGCAGGCATTGAAGAAACAAATGTTGCTCAATGATCTTTAGTTGCATGTGGCTGCCTTCGACTTTTATTTTTTCACTTCACATGCTTACCTGTATCGCTGTTAGATTGTGTTAGTCTTATCGTCATGCTGCTACTGTTTGTGTATTTGAGTATTTGACTTATTATTTGCGAACTGAACTGTAACAATCTTTTTTTTGTTGGATACAAATGTTTGGTATAATCGTTTATGGATTCTGCTTCATTTTTAGTTTATCCATGTTCTGTTTGTTTCGTTGGTGCTGGGATGTGATGGAACTTTTTTGTGTTGCAGTGAAATAGCTTGGTGAGCCCACTTTGTGCCCCATAAGCTGGTGGTAATTTTGTTGCCGCTACATTGTATTAGAACGAATTGAGATCGTCCTGCTGACGCTGCAAAAGATTTTAACCACTGGGACTGGCAGTTAATATCCAAGGCTCAAATTTTGAACATTTGCAAGTGTATATTTCAGTTCATTAGCAGCACTTGTGAATACGACTATCTTCTCACCCTTTGTTTTTCTTATGCTACTGTTCTACAATATGACTATCTTCTCACCCTTGTTTTCTTATGCAACTGTTCTACAATAGTGTTTAGAGACTTGTTCTACTCCACTGCATGTAGCAACCTTGCAAATTGCAATATCTCAAATCTGTTTTATCAAATTGTAAACAGCTTACAGAAATTACTAAATACACATATACGTGAGATGAAACAATATAATAAAAAAAAGAAATCGAATTTAGAATGTTGTGTCTCTAACTTTCCTTTCTCCTTCCTTCTGCTATCCAACATATATGTGACTTGTAGGAGCACTAAGGTTGGTACCCGATGGAGGTTTAATGAGTGTTTAAATGCACATTAAATGCGTGCCACGTCGCTAAAAATTTTACTTTTTCTGCATGAAACTCCTAGGAAGTTATGGGACCTTTGGGTCTTGTTTCATCGTTGGAAAGCGGGTGAAACCCCCATTGAGACACAAATAGAGTTTCACTCATGTTATGCATTAAACCATGCAATGAGAGAGAAGTTGTGGGACCCTTGAGTGAAATGAAATAAATGCGTGCCTTTGAGGGAGACATCTATTTCATGTCAAAGTTTCACATCTTGAAAAAGCAGAGGTGAAACTTCTCCATTGAGATCTTTTAGGGCACTCACAATGCGTACTTTACTATAGAGTCTAAAACTATTTATTATCTTGCAACAGCGTGTGTTTTGAGTCTAAAAGTCTTGTTTTTTCTCCCTCTCTTCCATAAGCAAATATCTTGTCACATCAAAGGTCACATCAGCAAAGTGCAATAAATATGATGATAATAAAATAAGCTTAGATTTTGTATCGTAGAGTCTGCATTGTGAGTGCCTTAATAGAATTATTATTATTACTATTATATTATATAACGAGTCACCTAAAGTTCAGTGCTATGCATGCATGAAAGAAAAAAAGATGCTTGAAAAAAAGAGAGGTATAGATGCATTCAGAAAGTCATTGCAGCTCCAGCCGTTGCAGCCGCTCCACTCCCTGACGACGAACTTGTTTATGTTCCACGATGAGCACACGTTGTTGGTAGGAATACAAAGGAGTCAGACACAACCTTCCAGCAACGATGTTGACACTGCCACGCCCATCCCACACAATCAATCCCAACCATAAGCTAATCGCCGGCAGCCGGCGTGCATAGCTCCGCGCTGTGACCCATGGCTCCGCCGCTTGCTCGCCTCGTTCTCGTCGTCCTCGCTGCCACCGTCGTCCCACACCTGGCTGCACCCGCGGCGGCGGCGGTGTTTCCGAAAGAGGCGCTCCCGACCAAGTCCGGCTACCTCCCCGATACCGCCCGCCAACGCCTCCCTCTTCTTCGCCTTCTACGAGGCCACGGACCCGGTCACGCCACCAGCCTCCACGCCGCTCCTCCTCTGGCTGCAGGGCGGACCGGGGTGCTCCGGCCTCCTGGGCAACTTCTTCGAGCTCGGCCCCTACTTCGTCAACCCCGACGGCGAGACCCTCCGGCGCAACCCCTACGCGTGGAACCGCCGCTTCGGTCTCCTCTTCATCGACAACCCGCTCGGCACCGGGTTCAGCGTGGCGCCGTCCCCGGCCGACATCCCCACCAACCAGTCCGTCGTCGCCGCGCACATCCTCGCCGCGCTACAGTCTTTCTACGCCCTCGACCCGACCCTCCGCGCTCGGCCCTTCTTCCTGACCGGCGGGAGAGCTACGCGGGCAAGTACATCCCCGCGGCGGGCGCCGCATCCTGGACGTGAACCCAAGGCTCCCCCGAGGCGCAGCGCGTGAACCTCCGCGGCGTGGCCATCGGCAACAGGCTCACCCCCCGGTCGCGCAGGTGGCGACGCACGCGGACTCGGCCTACTTCCTGGGCCTCGTGAACGCGCGGCAGAAGCGGGAGCTGGGTCCCTGCAGGCGGAGGCGGTGTCGCTGACGCTGGCGGAGCGGTGGGTGGAGGCGTCGGACGCGCGGGGAAGGTGCTGTCGCGGCTGCAGAACCTGACGGGGCTCGCGTCGCTCTACGACTACTCGAAGCAGCAGGACTACGCGACGGGCCCGTGGGCAAGTTCTGAACCGCGCCGAGGCCAAGTCTGCGCTGGGCGCGCGCGGGGACGTGGCGTGGGCGGAGTGCAGCGACGCGGTGGGCGCGGCGATGCACGCCGACGTGATGCGCAGCGTCAGGCCGCAGGCGGAGTCGCTCCTGCGGCGCACCCGCGCGTGCTGCTGTACCAGGGCGTCCGTGACCTCGGGACGGCGTCGTGTCCGTGGAGGCGTGGCTTGCTCGGGTAAGCTGGGACGGACTGCGCGCGTTCCAGGACGCACAGCGCGCGGTGTGGAGGACCGAGGACGGGGAGCTGGCCGGGTACGTGCAGCGGTCGGGCGCGCTGGCGCACGTCGTGGTGTATGGCGCCGGGCATCTGGTGCCCGCGGACAATGGCCGCGCGGCTGGGGAGATGATCGAAGGATGGGTGCTCGGCACGGGGCCGTTCGGACGCGCTGGCGACGGCGACGGCATCCGGGCGTCGCTTGATGTCTGTCTGACAGAGCACCCTGGAAGGCACGGAGGAATTACTTCACGATATGTTTTGCTTTTTCCTCGGATTTGAAAGAATTTGAGCTAGTGTTTATCAGTGATTATGATACTGATCGGACTGGAGAAAATGGTATTTGATGTTTGAAAATGCCCACTTCTAACAGGCATCAGATACAAATTTTCTCATCGGAATGGGAAGAAAATAAGGAAATGTTAAAAACCAGGATGGAAAATTCAAATCCTTTGAAACTTGGTGCGTCATAACTCATAAGCCTCCGTCTGATCGCTACAATGGTGGGCAAGGCAAGTTGGTGAATCCGTTTTCTTGTTCGTTCTCACCGTTGTCTGCGGCGGCAGGCAACGCGTCGCCCGCTTTAGAGCCGCGGCTGCCAGGCACGGCAAAGCAAGCCACATGAAAGCCTCGTGTCGCCTGCGGCTGCGGCGCGCCCACTGCGACGTGCTGGTATCGTCTCCACTCTCCAGAGCCTGCCTGGTGGTGTACACGGGACCATGCAACTGGCTAGTAGATCCGATCAGACCAAGCAGTGTTTGCTGCGAGCTGGCCTTTGCTGCAGTTTGCTGCGTGCTGGCCTTTGCTGCAGGGCTTCCCACGCTCGCCGGGCGACCAAGCAGTGTTTGCTGCCTTCATGGCTGTCAGTCCACTACCATGCTGGATCGGAGAACAGCCTCGCCAGACCAAAGCAAAACCCAACAGCAACAGCAACAATGTTGAAAAACACCAATTAGACAGGCAAAATTATAGGGAAAATAATGTTGGAAATCGATTCCGCTCATTAACTGGAACAGACCAAACAAACATGTGTATGAAGAAATCCGAGCCCGGATCCGGTACCCCCCGTCGCCCAGGCTCTCCTCTGGTGGGTCTAGCTCCTCCTCTCCTGCCTCTTCCCTAGAGCTCCAGGTTCCTGCGCCCCTTGTCGTCAGGGTGACCTCCGGGGTCCTCCCTCGCCGTCGCCGTCGATGGTTGCCAGCCCGGCGCCTGCGGTCCCCTCTGCCACCTCTTCCCCCCTCGCTGGCACCCTCCCGCCCGCTCCTTTGCTGTGCGCCGCGGCTGCCGCGGGTGGCCGGGCAATGGCGGCCCTGGGCGGTTCCGGCGCGGGTAGCCCGCGGGAGGCCCTCGACGCCTCCGGGTTTGCGCTTCCCGTGCGCCTGCTGCGCCGCGGTCGTCCTCTCACCCCGCTGTCAGCAGCGCCACGCCACGCCCCACGGCCGCCGTGGATGGCTTCGAGGTAGCCGTGGCGGCCGCGGCCGCAGGATCCCCGCTGGCCCCAACTCGGTCGTTGCCCCTTCACTCTCGGAGTGGGTTCTGGGACGCCGGCTCCATTGGTGGACGACGAGGTGCTCTTCGTCAAGGAAGTTTCCGAGGACGCGCGCGCAAGGACGAGATGGACGAGTGCGAGGACGAGGTGGAGGACGTTGCGTGCTTGGGCACCTCCTCCCCTCTCCCCGCATGCTCTTCCGTTCGACCCTGCCGGTCACTCAGTTGGCAGAGGCAAGTTCCAGCGGTGGGTGGATGACGCCGGCGCAGACAGCTCCGACGATGATGTCGCCCCTATCGCCGCGCGCTCGTCATTACCTCGACGTCGCACGTAAGTCCCTTCTGGCCGCACCTCTGCCGGCGTGCGGGACGCGGTGTGCTGCTATCTCAACAGGATCAAGGCCGGCGCTGGCTATGGTGAACCCACGCCATCGGCGCAGGACAACTGTGCCGGTTGGGCGACGGTCTCCACTTCGACAGGCCAAGCGGAGGCCCGTGCACTGTCGTCTTGGTCCGACGCCGGAGGCCGGGGTCTCGGTGCACCAGCGCCTCGGTCCTTGTCGTCAGTCCGTTGCCGACGCCGATGGTTTTCTGACTGTCGTGCGTCGTCGCCAACGGCATGGCCTTGTCAGAGCTGCTCCCAAACCACGCCGTCAGTCCCACGTGAGCTGGTGGGGCTCTGTTTCAATGCTTGGCGCATGACCATATCGCTGCTCAGTGCCGCTCCCCTACGCGCTGCCTTCGTTGTCGGGGTACTGGACATCCGGGCCAAGGCGTGCTCAAGGGCCGTTCGCCGCGCCGGCCAGTTCGCGATGCACCTCATATTACGCCCTCCAGCGTTGCGGTGGCTGAGGGGTTCGGGCTGATGCTGTTGCTGCCCCGTTGGACACTTCGGCCTGTCCCCGGGGACGGCGGCGGCGGCGGAAGTAAAGCGAAAGCGGACCGGTGCTGCGACCATCTTTGTTACCCGCCGCGGTGGCTCCCCTGCATCTCCGGAGTGCGATCCGTTGGCGCCGCCCACGTCTGGATGCTGGACTTGCTAGTCGGGATATGGCAGACGATCCGATGTTGGTGGAACTCATGGCCTCTAGCGCCCAGACTCCACCCCCATCTCACGATAGCTGACTGGTGGGCAGTGGGGGTGGGAGCTGAATTTGCACCACCAGCCGCTCCTCCTTTTGGTGCCGTTGTGGCACTGAGCCCTGTTCTTACCACGGACTGGTGGTGCGACTTGAGTCGAAAGGGAGTTCGTAGCTCCTCGGGTTCTTTGAGCTTGCCACGGCTCAGGAGGAGGTCCTTCACTTCACTGTTTTGCGAGGAGCGGCATAACGGTGGATTTGTGCCTGTTCCGGATCAGGAGGGGCGTGTTGGCCGGACCTCGCCGCGATCTCTGCCGGTCGACTGCGGTGAGCTCGGGACGTCGAGGAAGGGGAGATCCACAGCCTCGATGCATCGTGTGGCCATCGATGGCAGCGCCGGAGCCTGCCTTCCTGAGCTTGGCGTTGAGCGTGTGGCGTTCCGGCCAGGGGAGGGAGATCGGCGACCCATTTGCATCCCCCTACCGGCACTCCTCTAATCAAGGCGGACCCAGGCCGCGCTCCCCCGCGACGCTGAGGTCGGTCCACTCCCCGAGGAGGAGTGGGCGCATTGCCGGCTCAATCACGTGCCGCCAATGTTTGTTCTAAGCATGTATTGCTCCGTAGTAGCTTGGCGGCGGGTTGACGGATGATGCTGTGGACTCAGAAATCGGCGCAATTTCGCCGCGTTCAAGGGAAGATGACGGCAAAAGAAGAGTTGTTTGAGGCCTACTTTGCGGTGGTCTTGATCTTTCGGCCATGGAGCCTAACTGGCCGGGTTTGAAGAAGAGGACTGACTTTTGTTAGCCTTCGCTACAACTTGCCTTGCTGTTTCTTCATGTCGCAAATTTGTTCCTTTAAATGTAATCGCCTTCATTGTAAGCATCCAGTAGAAGTAGGGGTGGTGATTTCGGTAATCTGTGTTACCGAATCAACGTGGGCTTGTAAACGTGCCTGCAATACCTTGGCTGGCGTGCTCTTGAAAAAAAAAAAAAAAAAAAAAAAACATGTGTATGAAAAAAAAAAGGGGAGCAGCTTTCACTAAGCGGTGAATTAATTTAGCGGCAAACAACACTCCATGGACGGGATATTCCATGAGCTACTGAACTAGGCGAGCAACCACGAGCACATCAGCTTCTTCTGAACAAGAAAAACAAATCACGCCCGGTTTCTTGGATGAGCCAAGTTCGGCATGCCTTCGTATGATTATATTATATGATTGAAAGCGAAAAACACTTGAGCGGAGAAAGTGAGCCCCTGTCTCATTCAAGTGGACCAATCTTGCACTCAGCAATACCATAGAAGATGCTGCCACTGTTGCACCATACTGCCACAAGGAAACACTTTGTGAAATTACATCAAAGCAGACATAAAGCAGATCAGACAAAATATATACAGAGACCGTTGCATTTATGTATGCAAAAGATAAGATATCAGGTAATGCAATAGTCTTTGAAGACTGGTTGACTCTTCATCGACAATATTAGGATCAAGCTCTAAAGTCCTAATGGGTCACTGAAACTTCAGCAAAGTATTCAGCAAAAAGGCATTATGTCGATCAACTTTCTCAGCAGATCAAACTTTTTGGATGAAATATAATCCATTCTCAGGCCAAACTTGCAAAAGTTTTCATGAGTAATATACCGCTAACTTTGACAAAAAATGGTACAGAGATCCATTGGTTCAAATAATAATAAATATATGATATTAACTTTGATAAACCAAAATCAAATTTCTTTACCTTCAAACAGGACTCAAGCTTGATCTGAAGAGCTTCTGCATTTTAGCAAGTCAACAAGTGGATCATCAGAATGATCTGGGCACTTATCTTATCAACATACAATGTGTGAAGAAGCCTTGATTTAGAGAATAAGCTTCATAAAGGAAATTTCATTTTGGAAGCCACTTGGCATAATATGAATTATCTGCACAACTTGAAAAATTGGAACACATGCCATCAGTCCACAGAGCATTTAGGAACTCCTAATTTGCCTCGATACTCTATCATCACTACAAATCTTCACCCCAAAAAAATCAGTTGTAAACAACAAGATTACCGTTCAACAGTGTAAGAATGGTATTCAAAAGGCAACATCAACATTACCTCTGTTTTGTAGCTTTTCAGGTTGTGACAACTCCTTAGCAAAGTGAACATGAACAAAATGTGATGCATTGAGTAAAACTCAGATATAATGTCAATTTCTTCAAGTTACAAAAAGGTAAAATGGAAGCTACACCAGTGAATTAAGGTTTATTATATAAAATATTATCTCAGTGCTTCTTTATCTGAATTCATTTACCATATCTTAGTGTAGACAACCAAATAAGCGCTCTGCTAGGCTTGGTCATCTAGATTCAATAAACTAAACAAGGGCAGCTTACAACTCTAGGAGTCGGTCCACCGGACCTGTCTCCAAGATGCAAACTGGGCTCCTCTCAGTCTCTCACCAGGCAACCAGACTGGTCAAAACAGAAGAATGTACACAAGATGCATTTCTATTTCATACCAGTACAATCAGTCAAGCTTTCTTCGATAGAAGGTACAATTACATTGGTCACTTTGGCCAAAAAGATGAAGAAGATTACATTACGTCAAAAACTCAAAAAGAAGCGGCTTCATGGTAAGCATCAATCAATGCATCAAACTAAAAACTAATATTTCAGAGGTTAAACACAAATACAAAATCAATCCTTGTTTGGAGAATACCCAACAAATGAAGGAAAATAAAGAAAAAAAATGGTCAAGCCATTGCACACAATAGTAAAAGACCGAAGGCAGGTAAATAAAACCTCAAGTCCTCAGAATATTGCCAACAGTAGAATGGCATGAGCATTAGCTTTTGAGGAATTTTAGCAGGACAAATATTTCCATGAGCACTCTGATGACATCGGAAGATCGGCATAGAAGTTGCTAGCAGATTAGGATGAGGCCTGAAATAAACATGGTGTTGATGTACTGTAAGTTGAATTAACAAACTCCAGTATTCATTGAATTTTTTTTTCATCGGAGTCCAGTGTACCACAATGCAAAAACATTGAAGTCAAAGAACAAAATTATGGGTTTACATCAGCAGGCTACATTTTGGGTGAGTAACTGTGAGTTTATATACATTGTTGTAGCATGGGGATGTAAGGAAGATGGTTTCGCTGGAGACTGTCATTATGGACATTTAGCAAGAATGGATGGAAAAACAATAATAGATTATGATTTTTTATTTCCATGTTTTCCTATTTTATATAAACAAGTGAGCTAAAAACTTGCAATGTTGGTAGTGTGCGCCGGCAAAGGCCAGGACTATTCTATTTTCTCTATTTATCCTAAATTATTTCTTCTGTTATCTTCTAAACAGTAATAGGACATACTAATTAACACCAGCGCTACTTTATAGTACGATAGCAAAGCCTAAAATAAATAGTTGTCAAAAAGCTATAAAGAAAAAAAAAAACAAGTGGGTTGGCTGACACAGGATAAATGACCACAGGGGACCAACCTCTCACCTCAATTTAGTCCTCACCTCCTGCAAACGCATCCAGAACTCCATAAATTCCCACCATGGTGCTGGGGACCTCCAACAAGGCAATCTGCGGTGCCCCCTTTCAAATTCAGTTGAGACATGAGCCCGGGAACAATTCAGCTACACCTTAATTATCACAAAATGACTAAAGTATATGTCCTTTTGTACTAACCATGGAGGCGTGATTATCTATGTCCTCATCCTCGTCTTCTACCGTTTCAGGAGATTGAAGTCCCCTCTTCGTGAACGTTTTCTTCATTTGTGAATCCTTGAAGTTCAACTATTATTCGCCAATGGCTGTCAGCAAAATCACGAACAGCAGATGCAGAGTTGACTCCACTCTCTTGTTCTGGATAAGCTCTTCTTGAAGTTCAATATCTTTGTCGCTGTTTGTTTGATGTAACGTTGTTTCGAAGCTGTTTGGCATTTTCAGATGCGTTTTCATTTGAGGTATCAGTGGTAACCCAACCATTTCACATACGGAATCTTGAGATTCATCCTGAAGTACCAACAATCTGCTTTCTGTATTCTTCATTGGAGGCTGCTTCAGGCTGCTTATTTGATATGCTCAATAACTAATGATTGTGTTTCTTGCCATTCATCAGTGACGTCTTCAGGTAGCTTTTCAGGAACACTGGCAATTGATAATTCTGCTAGGCTCTGTTCTTGTTTGATCTCCTTCGTGTATTTGTCTCCAACAAGGCCATGGGTGGTTGAATCATCTGAAGAGGTAACCTCTGGAATCACAAAAATCAGTCCCAGCACGGTTAACTAGTAGTATTTCTGTAGTATCATGCTTGTCAATAAATTTCAAAATCTCTGTTGAACTCAAAACTGATATTTCCTTCGATTTGCATCTGAATACTTCACCAATTGACAAACACATCAAGTAATTTGGTTGTACTGTTATGAGAGATGCTGGACTCTATGGTGTTAAGCTCGTCTAGGGAAGCAATCAATTGGAATGTCCATTGCCAGATGATGCTTCTCTGTAGAACCATCCAACTCAGCAAATGCTTTACATGGCTCAAACATCAGCACTTCTTTTGACAATTTTTCTCATCATTGGCTGGCTCGTCATCGTTGATACAGATTCCTGTTGAAGCCATCCTTGATATGTACCGAGATTCCTCAGGGACACCATCTTCAGCCTCTCTTACCTCCCTTCCCTTGAACACAAACTCTGAGAGACCAGAATGACCAGCATGCTCTGTCCCTAGCTTCACAGGTCTCTCCTCATCCCGTTCGTCTTCTCTGCCAAATTCATTGGCATCACTGCCGCGATCCCACGCCCCGGTTCCACAGCAACGACGCGAGATAGACGAGGGTGAGCCAGCCGAAACACACGAGAAAGGCAAGCACCACCAAGAAAAGCACCGGAAGGATCAGCAGACAAGGCAACAGCGTGAAGCATGGTGGTAACCGGGGAAGCGAGAATGCCCACACCTGGCGAGGGACATGGTAGTGGACGTTGATGTGGAAATGGCGGCAGCCTGCCCTTCCGTTCCCCCTGCGCGCTGCTCGGCACGACCATCTCCTCCTACCACCACCGCCCAAGCTCAAAGCCATGGCCATCAGCTTCAAAGAACAAGCAACTCGTGCAAACAGGGAAGAGATGATTGTATTGTATGGTTGGCCTGCCTTGTTCGTGTCTCACAATTGCTTGCTTTTTGTGCAACGCCAAACCTGGAGAATCGAACTCGGTAAAGGCAGACGGCTTCCTTATTTCCTGTTTGATTATGCAATGGTTTGAAATTTTTGGGGTGTCAGGGTCGTGCAAGTTCAGGGTGGAGGTGGGGCCCGCCAAGAAGTGTTCAAGCTGCGCTTTACCGGTGGGGAATTGAGATAAGTGAGGTGTCGCAAACTAACAGGTCTCTGTCTCAGCTAAAAAGGTGGGTCTTGGAAGCTTATCGGCAGCAAGAGTGTTGGAAAAGACATCAAGGTGAGGGTATCCATCACTTGGATCACATCCTAGTGGCGACACTAACGCCAATAATTCAAAGGTGCTTAGCAAAAAGTTTGTGGTTTTATCACCTTTTGTTCACATTCAGAATCGGAAAGCAGGAACATTGTCATGATGGCCGGTTGGAGCAAGTGAAGAATGGTCAATACGCATTATTGTCTCACATTGAACGGGTTTCAGGAAACTGTCTATAGCAAGAAAATATATTTGTTGGGTATAAGTGCGATTCCGGCTCGCATCTTTGTTTTTTCGAAAATTAACTATATTAATCACTAATTAATTAACCACTAACATTTTCTCAGCTCATTCTAGTTTCTGGTTTTGAGGGAGTTGACATATTTTTGTAAGTAAAGACCATCAGATCAGACTCTTTTGAAAAATTTACTGTATTTTTCTTACTTGAATGTATAAAGATTTAAAAATGCTAGTCAAGCGGGTAGGAGAGGGAGAGCACCGGAGCGACTTGCAGAGGTCCCGGGCAGGCGCGGGAGAGTGCGCACAGCGTCCCTGAGGTCGAGGCAGACTAGGATCTCGTCCCTGCAGCTGCAGCACTCACCGGGAGGGAGGGAGGAGGAGAGCCGGTCGTCCGCCGCCGCCGGCATGCCCATCAGGCCTCCAGTCCGCGAGGCAGGAAGTAACTCTGGCACAGGCCGCGCCGCCGGCGGCGTGCGACGGCTCCCTCTCCACTCGGAATGGTCTCCCTCCCTGCGTGCGCCGACTTTCTATGTGGGCCGAAACATACGGAGCTACAGGCCCGCAACAGTGTACCATCACGCCGGCCCTGTACAGCTGGATCAGATTTGGGTATTTTGGCCCATTTCTTCCGAGCCCTTGGTTCCGTTTTGTGCATAGAATGAGCCCAAAGTTTCGATGGCCCAACACACAATGCACTTGCAAGATTTTTAAGCAGGGAGACGGTGCCAGTGAGGACTAGAGCAAGCCGACGTCGTTTTTCTCATCGATCGGGTCAGTGCATCAGCGACTATGGCGTCACGATCACACGCGTCAACGTTGGGGCATCATCCGCTGACACCTCGCCCTTGTCCCTACTTGCAGAGTACTCGTCAGGAATACGACGCGCGTCGGCCTCGACGCCGACTGGCTGGCAGCAACGGCGGTCGTCCCTGGCTTGTTCCGCCGAAGCCGAGCTCTCGTGCGTGCTTCGTCAGAGCGTGACTGGCTGAAGGCTGACCGCCACAACTGGAACTGCAAGTCTCTCCACTTTCCATCTCGTGGTGGCCCCTGGCCTGACTGACCTGCCACTATTGTTGGAGCTGATAAACTGATGACGTGCAAATGCTCTAATCTCCTAGGACCAGGCCCCTCAGGCAGTGGTCACTCTAAGCATTACGGAGTGTATAGCTTTTCTGTTCACTGAAGATAGTACAAAACACACAGATGCAGCAATACCATCACAACAGAATCCTAAGCATTGGGATAAGGCACATTTTGCGTTAGGCCACGTCATCAAGATAGATTGGGGTTCCATATTCGGACAGCGGCCACCGGCGGCATCATCATTAGGCTGCGCGCCTCCTTCCGCTGCCACCACCGCGGCTCCCGAACAGCCCCGTCCCGAGCACCCATCCT
>JADLZK010008874.1:0-148851 GCA_015847255.1 Hyparrhenia diplandra
TAATCATGGAGTAGCTACTGACCCCTCAAAACTCGGGACATGCTCAAATGGCCTGTTCCAACTACCATGACTGAATTGAGAGGGTTTCTTGGCCTTACCGGGTACTACAGAAAATTTGTCAAACACTATGGTTTGATTGCAAAACCATTGACAAACATTTTGAGGCTCAAACAGTTTCAATGGTCTCCATGTGCACAAGAAGCATTTGATAAGCTCAAGCTAGCCATGACAACTACTCTCCTGTTTGACACTACCAAATTTCAATGAGCCATTTCAGGTGGAAATAGATGCATGTCTTCGAGGGTATTGGAGCAAATGCTTATGCAACATATGACCTATTGCATATCTTAGCAAGGCTTTGGGTGACAAACATAAACATTTGTCCATCTATGAAAAAGAGTTCTTAGCACTCATTATGGCAGTAGAGAAATGGAGAGCATATTTGCAACTTCAAGAATTCCAAATTTTGACTGATCACCAATCACTATCTTACTTAGGTGAACAGCAGTTACATTCTGACATGCAGAAGAAAGCTATGACTAGGCTCATGGGGCTCAAATTCAAAATTCTGTATAAGAAGGGGAAGGAGAATTTAGCAGCTGATGCACTGTCTAGGAAGTCTCACATAATAGCTTTACAAGCAATATCCTCTCTCCAACCACAGTGGATACAAGAAGTCCTCAACTCTTATGCCACAGATCCAGCAGCCCAGGAATTGTTGACTCGACCTTTGTCAGTAGTTAGTCCAAATGCCCAGGTGTAACACCCCTGGTGTTATTAACACTAAAACCTGACATGTCATCATGATCATTGCAAAGCATTCATGATTAGCCCACCATGTGTTGCATTGAACTAAAATAAGTTTATTTTATGCTTGGTTGCAATGTCGGTCGAAAAGACGCGAGAGAAAATCGATTCTGAACGCCCCTTGCTGAAAAACCCCGGGACCGAAACCTAATTTATCCCTTTTTCTTTTATTCAAAATCCATCAAGAATTTGGGTATGGTTATTAAAGCATTTTTGTAGGGTTTTCAAAACTGAACAAAGTTAGTATTTTGAGTTTTCAAAGTTCAGTTCAAAATTTTGAAGCAATTTTGAATTTTATTCAAACCCTAATTGCCCCCTTTTCAATATTTCAAAATTTATGCAAAATTTGGGAAAACTTTCAAAAAGTTAGTTTGTAGATCTTGTTGAGAGGAACAAAAGTCATGTACAAAGTTTTCAAGTTGTTACATGATTTTTAAAAGTAATTTTAAATTCAAATTTCAAATTTTGGAGCCGCTTTTCAAAAAGTCATATTTAGAGGCAGATTTTGAAAATGGTCCAACTATGAAATTTGTAGATCTTGAAAAATTAAGGGGGTTACTTTTTGAAATTTTTGAGTTTAGTTCAAAATTTGGGAGAAATTTGAAATTTTCGAGTTAGGGTTGAAGGTGAACAAGTAACCCGGCCTATCCTACCCCGCCACCGCCGGTCAAGAATCACGCCGCCACGTCCGACGTCCGGTCTCGCCGACGCCGACCACCTGGACGTCTTCGCGACCCCTCCAATACCTCCTCGACCCCTCCATGCCTATAAATACTGAGTCGCGCCGATTTTCTTCTTTTCCCATTTCGCCGCCGAGGGTCATCCTCGTCCGCGCCGTTGCTCGTCGCCGTCGTGCCGTTTTCCATCCAACCATCTTTCCCCAACCGCCAGAAACTTGTTTAGCTTCCTCTCGAACCCAGTAGCCTGCCTCGCCACCCCGAGTCGCCGCCACACCTCTTTCTTCTCCGCCCGGGCTGGCGCCGCCATCGACATCGACCGTCGCCGGCCTTTTTCGGAGCATTTCGCCCAACCAGCCTAGTCCTTTTGCATCGCCTCGACATCGCGGTCATTAATGGCTCGTCGGTTTTCGCAGTGGAAGCCCCGACGTGCCGGAACGCCGCCGCCGTCACCGCTATTGCCGCCGCCGCCGCCGACGACCTCTCCGCCTCGCTTCGCCCCCAACCAAGCCCCGAGTCCTCGATCCGCGGTGAGCCCCCGGCCCGCGTTCATGAGTTGGTTTTCCTTTCCGACCATCGCCGGCGGCCGGAACGGGCGCCGCCCGCGCCGCGGTGAAGACGCGCGCTGCGCCGCCGGTGAACACACGCGCTGGCACGCGGAATCTTGGGGCCAAGCAGCATTCATGTTGGTAGGCCCAACACTTTGTTCCTTCGGGCCGGTCCGATTCGTTCCTTTATGGGCGTGAACAGTAACTAGGCCACGCCACAGTAACAGGCGAATTCGCCTAGAACCCATTTTTCATTTATAAATGTTTTATCCAATTTCTTTTATTTGAATAGTATCAAACTTTGCAAAATTCATAGAAAATTGAAAATAGCTTTAAAAATTCTGAAAATTTTTGTGTAGCCTTCCCATGGGTATGTCTATCCATGAAAAATTTGAAACTTAAAATTTGAATACTTTTGGCATGATTTAAAAATACAAATTTTAATTGAAAAATGCATCTTTCTTGATTTTTAATAATTATTTTATTTATCCAAAAATCATGAAAATTATTTTTGGTACTGTTTTAGGACATGACCTACCTGTACAAAATTTTTGAGCTTGTTTTGAGAAAGTTAAAAAATTTTATTATTTCATGTTCTATCATTTCATGTGATAAATAATTTGTTTAATGCTTTCTAACTTAGGGTTTTGGGTAGATTTTGGGTTGTTTTGTGAACCCTAAACCACACCTGTCGGATGGTCCTTGAGAACTCCGTAGGCAATGGTGATGATATCTCGTAGGGTAGTCCAACAAGTTGGTTTTGTTAGATTGCAACTTTTTATCGTGAAGGAAAGTCGTACTCAAGTTGTTTATCTTTCCTTGCACTCTCGCACCTCATGTTTATATGCATGGCATCATGTTAAGCATACATTATTCTCGTGTAGTGAGCGAAGGAGATTGTGAAGTCATTGATCAGGTCTCAGAAGAAGGTTATCTCGTTGATCAGAGTTCGAATATCGAGATCCGTCGTCCAGGAGTCCAGCTACTTCACCGATCAAGGCAAGCCCGGTTCATTTAAACAAATCCTTGTGTTTTACAAAGCTTTATATCACCTTTGCTTTATGCTTTGCATTAGGTGATAGGAGTTGAGTGACAACCTAATTGATGCATTACCATTCCTTGTTTAATTCGATATCTACCTTGATAACTTTGTTTTGCTAAAATGCTAGAGAACGCTTAGCCCGCTATATTAGTTAGATTTTTGAGTCAAAATGTGACAAGTCCCTTATGATAGCACGGAGAGGCTTTGATGAGAAAGGATGCTATATGATGAAACCATCTTTGGGATATGGTGATAAAGTTGAGACCGGTCGGGTAATTTGCACCGAGAATGGAGTCTCGGTGTAGTATTTCCGGCTTGTCGATTAAGGACCGCGGCGTTGTAAGTAATGTGCACCAAGACTATGGGCATAATCTGCTACCGAGGTCGTTGGACCAATGGCACGTCTGTCATGGGTGTCATCCCATCACGATCGGCCGTAGTTACGGGGCGCATACTCCGGTAAAGCCCAATCTTGGGGGTGTCAAATCGAAAACGCATAACCGCCGCGCTTTGGGAGTGGAGAGATGGGGGAGTACGTGTTACCCTCGTGGGTTAAAGTCCCGGATTGGAGGCGTACGGTACTCTCGGGTGGCGTGGACGCGGTTCCGTTTGAGTATCCGGGAAAGGGTTGATATATGCAAGCTTAAGTGCTACATATGTAATAGGGTGGAAAGAACTCCCAATTTGGGTTAATCGATTTCGAAATCGTAGGTGCTTCTCGGATATGGAGACTTGGTTTCCCACTTACATCGTAGTTTAATTATGGAGCAAAGTGAAGAAATGGAATCAGTGATGGAACTTCTACAAGTGTTGCTATAGTGTAAGATCACCTAGAATAGGTGAGTAACTTACTTGAAAAATAAAATGTTGAAAGTAAGGATTTATCATTAGTAAGCTTTTACGCTAAAAGAGTCCTTGATTCTTGCTAAAAAGCCTTACCTTGATTCCTATTAGACCGGCATTCACGAGTCTTCTCCTATTTTCTTTAGTCGGGTAAGTCTTGTTGAGTACTCCCGCTTTCGAGGTCTGTTGACCCATGTTGCGAGGACACAGGAGTCATAGACCTTAAGGACCGTCTTTGCATGACGGTTCGCTCGCGGGAAGAAAGTGATGATGAGTAAGAAGTGAGACCCGTGGGCGGGGGTCTAGTGGTGTCTTTTGTATAATTAAACTTATCGCTACTCCTACTTTGTATATTGCAAAACTTGTTTCAAATAAATGGTTGTAAAGTATTGTAACATAAATCTTCATTTGTATTACTCGATTATGTTTGAAAATTGTTGTATCTTGTAATGACCTTATAACGGATCCGGTTGGAATAGTTAATTGTACTTTTCGAGGGTTATGGGTGCACATATGTGACTATTAAAGGTTGTTTAACCGATGATTAGTACATGTGGGCCCCTGTGTAATTTGGAAGGTTACATTACAGTGGTGGCATCGAGCCTCGTTACAAGTTATTTTTGTAGCATTACTTTATAAAACTTCAAAATGATTTGGGTCAAACTAATTTTATTCTTACTTTGGTCCAAATTGCTTATCATCTTATCTTATTCTATTGAAAAACTTCTTTATCTAAATCCAAAAGGATATAAGTGGAGTAGCATTATGTATTGCCCTATTTGTAAGATCTTTTAATGCAAAGGTTTTATTTGATCGTTACGTAGGTTCGATTAATGCATCATGTTTAAATCATTTGTTAATGTTACCTTCCCTTTAGTGTGGTTTGGGTTAAAAGTATCAACCCTATTCTTGCTAAACCTTTAGATTCTTCTATCCGAACCTTGGTAATCTGATCTTAACTATTCTCTGGGATGGCCCGTGCCAAAAGCGACCCCTAGGAAGAAGACCGGACCAAAGGGCGTTCAGCGTCACCGACTTGCGGCAAGGAATGACCACGAAGCAAGCACCGATCGTGCCCAAGCTCAAGAAGGAAGCGGTAGCAAGACCAAGGAAGATCTTCAAAAGAAATCGGCTTTGACTAGGGATTTGGATGAAGTTGCTAGAGATAGGCGTAGGGATGGAATTCAAATTGGAAGAATGCAAGTGGAGTTGAATCGAAGTGTTCAAAAGCATGGTGAATGTAGTCAAGCAATCGTCGAGGACGGTCCATGAGAAGACCGCACTCCAACATCGGTGTGACCACCTTATTCAAGACAATCATCAAGCGGTGGCTTATGCAATTCGGTTGGAAGCTCAAGAGGTTAATCGAACATGCGAGATTCATCATCGAATAATCTTCTTAACCCGGATCATCAACCTCGGGCGGTACAAGAGGATTTGGGTGAAGTAATCCAAGAGGATATGGAAGTAGAAGAAAATCCGGAGACGCATGAGAGCCTCACGTTAGTGATAATGAGTCGAGAGAATGACCCATAAAGTAGGAGTGAGGTTTTTGTAGAATATGTATTATAGTTTCGTTTGATAGTAAGCTACCTAGATGGGCCTGGGGTAGATGTATAATAGAACCTCTGTCTTTTTAGAATAAATGCTATGTGTTGTCTTTGTTTGTTTTCTTTTAGAAGTTCAATAAAGTTGGTTGAGTGTTATATATAGTTTTGTTTTAAAAAGCGGGATGTCGCACGACAACGGTCACCCGGCTCGAGAATAGGGAAGATCTTCCACACTCTCCACAAGTCCCAATGAACTTGGTCGATGCCATTGCGGCTCTGGTTCAAGCTACTCGAGAACTCGCGATCGAAGTAGCTCAGCGAGAATCAGAACAATCGTCGTGGTCACAAGGGTCGACCACGACGATGGAGGCGACGCCGTGCCGAATTCCACGGGTTCAAAACCTCCAATCTTGATGGAGCGATGAACCATTAGAGGCAAGCGATTGGCTTAGTGCTATGGAAGAGAAGTTTGAGATAATGACTTGCACGGATTATCGAAGCCTTTCTTTCTTTGCACAACAACTCCGGAATACTTGGGAGTTTGGTGGGAAAATTTTAAAGCCGAGCAGACCCCGGACGCAATCACTGGAATGAATTCAAGAATGCTTTTCGTGCTCATTTCATTCCAGGGAGTTCGGCTAAGAAGTTAGATGAGTTCTTAGCTTTAAAACAAGGAGAAGAATCGGTATTGCGTTATGTGGGCAAGTTTAACCATCTGTCACAATATGCTACGAGAACTTGTGAACACCAGGATAAAAATAAGAAGGAGTGGTTTATCAGAGGACTTCATCCAAGACTCCACGCCATGATGAATATCAGGTGATACGGATTCCTATCATGATGTGGTAAACATGGCCATATCTGTGAGGGAGAAGAAGAATCGTGTTCTTATGGAATACGAGCATAAGGAAGACAAGAAAAAGGATTCATCGGGCCAATGTTGACACTTTGTTATCGTATAAATTTATTAATCAAATAAACATGAGAAAGGGGTATAAATCATAATAACAACCTAGAATAGGGTGTCACTAACATATTTCCACCAGTTTTGGTAAAGTTGTGAATTGCGGGGACTAAACAGGAAAAACACCGTAAGTCGCGAGCGATGCGACTACGCGACGCAACGCAATCCAACTCCGAGAAAGACTCTAGAAGGCTCGGATTAATCCCGACGTGGACCAAACTTGACACCGAAGAAAACATCATCTAGAAGACTCCAGAAGCCACGACGCATGGCGGGACGAGAGGGAACCCCTTCTGGCCCGATCGGTAATAATGGGGCCGATCGGCCTGCTGGCGACCACGCGAAAAGCCCGGTCTCCGAACCTTCCTCCACCGCCTCTAAGACGCAATCTAAACCGGTTGTTTAATGACGGTTTGATCCGAGGGCGTCGGTAGAAGCACGAGATGGATCAAGATCCAACACCGATTAGTACCACATTGCTGCTTGAAGGTGAAGGGGATGAGAAGAAGACCCATATATATAGACCCCTAGACCCCTCGATCTCGGATCATCTCATACATCAAGTTCATATCTCATCGATGGAGGCACGACGCTGGAGAATTAGATTAGAGCGGCTACAATGTAATAGAATAGATCTAGTAGAGAGTTAGGAGAGCGGAGCTGCGTTCGGGTTGCGGAGAAGTCTTCGGCGTTACGGTATATCTTTGTATCTCAACTCTATTAGACTTTATGCCATAATTAGATCTATCTTTTCTAGTACTTTTATGCCTTTTCTGTTATTGATATAGTTATTATACTATTGCATGGGATCTCGCTCGTATTGAGGGGCTCTAGTTATGCTAGGTAGCTAGAGTAGTAATTTATAGTGTAGGCGTGGTGTCTAGGCTATAGGTTACCCGAGGTTGCGCCCAATCCCACGGTTAGTTGTGGTAGCCCGGGGGTGACAACCCTGTCGGGTCTTTGTAATCCACCACGTTCGGGTTGGTGTTTCGTAGAGCTTTTTGGCGGCCTTTCCCCGATCACCCTTTCCCGGTCTTTTCGAGGATCGGGGACGGTACATTTGCTCCAAAGTGTATTAGAATAATTGTTATCATAGAACCAAAGTACTAGAGAAGTATTCAGGGAACCTAGATCTCTCCGTTGTCCTCTCGACCTAGCTATCTATTCTATATTATAATATTCTCCTGGTTAAATGCTATTAATTATCATACATATCATATACATTATTTACCCCCTCACTTTAGTTTAGTTGGTATATTAAGTTAGTAGATACATGATTTTTGATTTATCATAGTCTTTACCCTTGCTTCCTGTGGAAAATATAAATAACGATACGGAATACTCAGGGTAAAAGCTACAATGGTATTTTTTATTACGTGCGCTTGCGGAACCCCTTTATATTCTTTTTGCACTTAATAAATACCAACAAGCTTTTTGGCGCCGATTCTTAGGGAAGCAATTGGCGTAAAGATTCGATAATGATCTTGATATCTGCTAATTTAGTGTATCAATTAGCTTTAGTAGGATTACCCTTGTTACGTTAAGTGTGGAATAGACGGGACATTTGATGCCGCGTCGCGACCTTAGGCAAGCTTCCACAAGAAAAGGAGAAACCGAGGTGTTTGAACATCAAGATCCATCAACACCGGAGCCCCCGCCATCGCTTAGGTACATTTATATATATTATTCTAACCATGTGTAGATTGAAGAAAAGGTCGCCGTCACAAGAATTCAAAGCACATCTCAAGTGACGAAAGTCGGCCGCACAACTCACAAACTCTATTAGTGAGTCATGGTAAGTATGATCAAAGGTGAGAGTTTTGCTCATGGACTTTAATTTATGAGTAGTTATCTTTTCAATTGTTGCATTGCATTGCATGTTTACTTTGAATAATCCATGCATTCACTCCACTTAGTTTATGTTTTCTCATAGTAAAATCCATTGCATGTTTAACTCCTTGCAATCACCCAATCATGTCGTTGCATATAAAAAAAAATAATAATAATAATAAATATTATTCTCGCCATGATCATGCTCTTTCATCTCTATTTAAGTAAATCTCTATGATGCTTTCATGCCACCGTTGTCCGCTATAGTGTGCTCTAGTTTGAAGTATTTTTCATACATCTCTTAAATGAAGCATGGTGCCTAGTTTAGGAGTGTTGATCGTGCTTTCAAAGGCTTTTTAATGCTAGTTAAATTGCTTTCCTAAATCAAATTAGGCGTGGTGTCTAGGTTGATTTTTGAACCAAGAGTATGCTCTAGTAGATAGCGATTATTTTGACTAACCCTTGCGAGAAAACTATCATATTCAATACGGGTAAGTCAAGAGATGAACTCACAATAGAGGTGAGGCAAGGCGAACTCCAACAATTCTCTTGAGAAGAAAGACCCGGATCGTTCCTCATAGAAGAAAGATCTGTAAAGTATCACATCATTTATTTTGTCTTTTGCTAAAAGTTACATTTGTCTTGATCCATGCTAGAGTGCAGCTAAGAACATAATTTATTAAAAAAACATGATAAACAATATATGTGCTAAAGTAATCAAAGAACCATCTTTTTGTTAGCATAGATGAGTTTATATCAACCTTTGGACAACAACATGTTCTCCAAATAGTTGCAATCCTTCGGGTATACGTCCACTAATATCTCGCAGGAAAGAATCATCGGTGTGCACGGTTTAGCATGAACCTACCACACCACCCACGTCTACCTCACGTCTACATCTCTAAAAGACTGTCAAGATCCGGCTTGGGGGAGTGCAACCCCATTATCCAGTAAGTACTCTTATCCTTTACCTTATTTACTACTAGTTTGGTATGTTTGTTAAAAGATATAAAAAGATGCATAACTATAGAAAACTAAATAAAAAGTTTAAGTTATATATATAGTTTAATCTTTATGTTTGCTATAAATAAATAAATAGATAGTGTGCTTATGCTTGTTAGAATAAAATTAAAATGAAGATGATCCTTATGGAAATGATGAATAGTTGCTCGCCATGAATTCCTCTTTTAAAGTACTTACAATTCGGACTTAGATTCTCCCGAAGCTTTAAATGCTTAATTTGCTCTAAAATCCTACACTGTGGGAAGCACATGCTTAATCCGAGTCTAGGCGTTAAAGGATAATGATTCATGAAAAGTTGAGCTCTTTGTTTATCATATTCCTAGAGATACTTGATTCTGGTTTTATCTTTGAAAATTACAAAATATTACATGATGAGTTCCTTAGCTATGACCCTTAAGAGTTTATCTTTCGCATCAAGATCATCCCACTCCACCAAATACGCCGCTTCTAACCGGAAATACGCTTCCCCATAATCCATCGGTAGTTAGCCATAATTAAAAATAAACTCTTGCAATCTTTGGATATGTCTCTCTCAGTGTTTTTATGCCAAATAGAGGCTGGGCTACATTCAAAAAAAAAAAAAAAAAAAGAAGAAGAAAGAGAAAAAAAAATAAATATTTTAGAGAAAAGTGAGACGAGAGAGGGAGAGTAACGGACAAAAGTCATACTAGGGCGAGAAGGGCCTACCTCCCTAATAATAAAAATATATTTAGAGATGAATAATGGACATGTGTCCGAGGGTGAGTAGGGCCCACATCTCTAGGAGAGAGAAAAATGGACACAAGTCCGGGGCAAAAGCCCACCTCTCCAAGAATGGAATGACCTGGGTTCTTAGCAATTTTAGAAAGAGAGATATAGTCCAAGATGCTTGAGAAGAAAAAATACGAGAAAAGGCTAAGGGCTATTTACTACCTTTCATCCTCATCCACTTCACCACTATCATCCCACTATGTATGCCCTACCACATGTGTAACTCGGCTACCACCATCTACTTAAGAGGGTCATACATAGGATCTCTGAGTTTCTTTTGAAAAATGTTGCAAAACCCCAGGATGATAGTTGATCAAAGAACTTGAGACATGATACTTGACTTGATTGTTACGTCTTTTAATTGCTTAAAGTTTCTAAAAAGGCTACGCCCCATGGTAAAGGTAAAGAGAGCAATCTGGTTAAGAGGAGAATTTATTTTCGATAAACACGGTATTCGAGGTATGAAAGCGTAGTAGCAACTCCTGATCCTACTATAGCATATAGCTTTGCTAGGGACTAGCAAAGGGTAAGCTTGGGGGAGTTTGTTGACACCTGTTATCGTATAAATTTATTAATCAAATAAACATGAGAAAGGGGTATAAATCATAATAACAACCTAGAATAGGGTGTCACTAACATATTTCCACCGGTTTTGGTAAAGTTGTGAATTGCGGGGACTAAACGGGAAAAACACCGGTCGCGAGCCGCACGACTACGCGACGCAACGCAATCCAACTCCGAGAAAGACTCTAGAAGGCTCGGATTAATCCCGACGTGGACCAAACTTGACACCGAAGAAAACATCATCTAGAAGACTCCGAAGCCACGACGCACGACGGGACCCGGAGGGAACCCCCCGGGGCGATCGCCCCCGCTTGGCGGCCACGCAAGCCCGGTCTAAAGGAACCTTCCTCCACCGCCTCTAAGACGCAATCTAAACCGGTTGTTTAATGACGGTTTGATCCGAGGGCGTCGGTAGAAGCACGAGATGGATCAAGATCCAACACCGATTAGTACCACATTGCTGCTTGCCGGCTGAACGAGAAGAAGACCCATATATATAGACCCTAGACCCCTCGATCTCGGATCATCTCATACATCAAGTTCATATCTCATCGATGGAGGCACGACTTTGGAGAATTAGATTAGACGGCTACAATGTAATAGAATAGATCTAGTAGAGAGTTAGGGAGAGCGAAGCTGCGTTAGGTTCGGAGAAGTCTTCGTTACGGTATATCTTTGTATCTCAACTCTATTAGACTTTATGCCATAATTAGATCTATCTTTTCTAGTACTTTTATGCCTTTCTGTTATTGATATAGTTATTATACTATTGCATGGGATCTCCGCTCGTATTGAGGGCTCTAGTTATGCTAGGTAGCTAGAGTAGTAATTTATAGTGTAGGCGTGGTGTCTAGGCTATAGGTTACCCGAGGTTGCCCAATCCCACGGTTAGTTGTGGTAGCCCGGGGGTGACAGCCTGTCGGTCTTTGTAATCCACCACGTTCGGGTTGGTGTTTCAGAGCTTTTTGGCGGCCTTTCCCCGATCACCCTTTCCCGGTCTTTTTCGAGGATCGGGGACGGTACCGCTGCTCCAAAGTGTATTAGAATAATTGTTATCATAGAACCAAAGTACTAGAGAAGTATTCAGGGAACCTAGATCTCTCCCGTTGTCCTCTCGACCTAGCTATCTATTCTATATTATAATATTCTCCTGGTTAAATGCTATTAATTATCATACATATCATATACATTATTTACCCCCTCACTTTAGTTTAGTTGGTATATTAAGTTAGTAGATACATGATTTTGATTTATCATAGTCTTTACCCTTGCTTCCCCGTGGAAAATATAAATAACGATACTCGGAATACTCAGGGTAAAAGCTACAATGGTATTTTTATTTACGTGGCGCTGCTATGAACCCCTTTATATTCTTTTTGCACTTAATAAATACCACTTGACCAAGTTCTTCACCTTGGGGATGTCCGGCTATTTTTGTAAAGAAGAAAGATCGGACTTTGAGGATGTGCATAGATTATCGTCCACTTAATGAAGTGACGATCAAAAACAAGTACCCTACGCCGGATTGATTTACTTTTTGATCAATTAGCGGGAGCCAAAGTCTTTTCCAAGATTGATCTCGAGATCGGGTATCATCAAATCGGGATTAAACACGAGGATATTCCAAAGACCGCATTTACCACCGAATACGGTCTTTATGAATATTTGGTTATGTCCTTTGGTTTAACCAATGCCCCGGCTCATTTCATGTATTTGATGAACACAGTGTTTATGTCAGAACTGGACAAGTTCGTGGTGGTGTTCATTGATGATATTCTTGTTTATTCTAAAAATGAACAAGAGCATGCCGAGCATCTCAAAATAGTTTTAAAACGACTGAGGGATCATCAACTCTATGCTAAATTTAGCAAGTGTGCCTTTTTGTTGAAAGAAGTACAGTTCTTGGGTCATGTGCTATCATCTAAAGGAGTTGCTGTTGACCCGAGCAAGGTAAAAGATATCCTTAATTGGAAACCACCAACGACTGTTCATGAAGTTCGGAGTTTCCTTGGAATGGCGGGATATTACCGTCGATTCATTTCTGATTTTTCAAGAGTGGCAAAGCCTATCACGGAATTGTTAAAGAATCAGACCAAGTTTGTGCGGTCACCAGAGTGTGAGCAGGCTTTTCAGACTTTGAAGAAAGCACTAACCACTGCCCCAGTCTTAGCTCAACCGGATATTGAGAAACCATTTGACGTCTATTGTGACACATCTGGTATTGGTATTGGTTGTGTGTTAATGCAAGAAGGCAAAGTTATTGCCTATGCATCACGCCAATTAAAACGCCATGAAGAGCATTATCCAACTCATGATTTAGAGCTAGCAGCAGTGGTTCATGCTCTAAAAATTTGGCGTCATTATCTGTTGGGTAACACTTGTCATGTATATACAGACCATAAAAGTCTGAAATATATCTTTACCCAATCAGATTTGAATATGCGCCAAAGAAGATGGCTAGAATTAATTAAGGATTGTGACATAGAAGTGCATTACCATCCTGGAAAGGCAAATGTGGTTGCCGATGCACTCAGTCGGAATCCTCAGTGTAATTGTCTTATAGCCAACATAAAGGAAAGAACTTTATGTCAAGAATTAGAGAAGCTGAATATAGGAATTGTTGAACATGGCATGATAACCAATGCCACAGCAGAATCAACTATCAAGAATCAGATTATTGATGCTCAGAAGATCAGTAAAGGCATAGCACATATTGAAGAAAAAGTTAGAAGTGGAAAACCCACTTGCTTCAGAATTGATGAGTCGGATGTGCTATGGTTTAAAGATCGACTAGTAGTACCAAAGAATCCTGAGTTACGTCAACAAATCCTGGATGAGGCCCATCTAACCAGATATTCTATTCATCCCGGAAGTACCAAGATGTATCAGGATTTGAAACAGAGATTTTGGTGGACAAAAATGAAGATTGAAATTGCCCGATATGTAGCCGAGTGTGATACTTGTCAGCAAGTAAAAGCTGTGCACATGAAAGCTGCAGGGCAATTGCATCCTTTGCCTGTCCCTTCTTGGAAGTGGGAAGAGATCAGTATGGATTTTATTGTTGGATTACCCCGAACATCAAAAGGGTTTAATTCTATCTGGGTTATAGTTGATCGACTTACCAAGATAGCCCATTTCCTACCAGTGCATGATAAGTATGACGCAATAGGTTATGCCAAGTTATATGTCCAACGGATTTTCAGTCTACATGGAACCCCAAAGCACATTGTAACAGATAGAGGTTCTTTGTTTATGTCCAAATTCTGGAAACAAATGCAAAAGTCACTCGGTACCAAACTAAATCATAGTTCAGGTTATCATCCCCAGACGGCAGGGCAGACGGAAAGAGTGAATCAGATTTTGAAAGATATGTTGAGAGCGTATATTCTTAATTATTCGAGAATAGTGGGATGAATGTTTACCCTTAGCGAGTTTGCCTACAATAACTTGAGTTATCAAGAAAGTATTCAAATGGCACCATTTGAAGCTCGTATATGGTCGAGATGTAGAACCCCAATGCATTGGTCGAACACGGAGAAAGATGGTTCTACGGAGTAGATTTGGTAAAGGAAGCTGAAGAAAAAGTGAGATTTGTGCAAGCCAAATTAAAAGAAGCACAATCTCGACAAAAGAGTTATCTTAGATAAGAGGCGTAGTTTCTTGGAATTTGAAATAGGAGATTATGTATACTTGAAAGTGTCACCTATGAAAGGGGTGAATCGTTTTGGAATTAAGGGTAAACGGCACCTCGATACATTGGTCCATTTCAAGTTTTGGAAAACAGGGACGGTTGCTTATCGATTTCGACATTGCCGAAAAGATTATCGCGAGTGCATGATGTCTTTCATGTGTCTCAATTGAAGAAATGCCTACGAGTACCGGATCAGTGGTTGCTTTTGAAGGCGTTAACTTAGAACCGGATCGACCTACTCGAATATCCTATTCGGATCTTAGACCGAAAGCTCGAGTTACCGAAGCAAAACTATCAAATGGTACAAGATCCAATGGAATCAACATTCGAAGAAGAAGCTACTTGGGAATTGGAAGACTTCTTAACTGAAAACTTTCCCAAGTTTCCACTTTCTTAATCCTTGTAAATGTAAGACCCCTTCTTGTTTTATGAAATAGTTAGAGATGTGTTGCTTGACGCATTTCCTTTGTCGTTACTAAACCCTAGGACTTTAAATCTCGGGACGAGATTTCTTTAAGGGGGAAGGGCTGTAACACCCCTGGTGTTATTAACACTAAAACCTGACATGTCATCATGATCATTGCAAAGCATTCATGATTAGCCCACCATGTGTTGCATTGAACTAAAATAAGTTTATTTTATGCTTGGTTGCAATGTCGGTCGAAAAAAGACGAGAGAAAATCAGATTCGAACGCCCCCTTTAGGAAACCCACGATCCGAAACCCTAATTTATCCCTTTTTCTTTTATTCAAAATCCATCAAGAATTTGGGTATGGTTATTAAAGCATTTTTGTAGGGTTTTCAAAACTGAACAAAGTTGGTATTTTGAGTTTTCAAAGTTCAGTTCAAAATTTTGAAGCAATTTTGAATTTTATTCAAACCCTAATTGCCCCCTTTTCAATATTTCAAAATTTATGCAAAATTTGGGAAAACTTTCAAAAGTTAGTTTGTAGATCTTGTTGAGAGGAACAAAAGTCATGTACAAAGTTTTTCAAGTTGTTACATGATTTTAAAAGTAATTTTAAATTCAAATTTCAAATTTTGGAGCTGCTTTTCAAAAAGTCATATTTAGAGGCAGATTTTGAAAATGGTCCAATTATGAAATTTGTAGATCTTGAAAAATTAAGGGGGTTACTTTTTTGGAAATTTTTGAGTTTAGTTCAAAATTTGGGAGAAATTTGAAATTTTTCGAGTTAGGGTTGAAGGTGAACAAGTAACCCGACCTATCCTACCCCGCCACCGCCGGCGTCAAGAATCACGCCGCCGTCCCGTCGATCTCGTAGCGGCGCCGACCACTGGACGTCTTCGCGACCCCTCCGGCTACCTCCTCGACCCCTCCATGCCTATAAATACGCCGGAGTCGCCGCCGTTTTCTTCTTTTCCCCATTTCGCCCCCCGCCGGAGTCATCCTCGTCGCGCCGCCGTTGCTCGTCGCCGTCGTGCCGTTTTCCATCCAACCATCTTTCCCAACCGCCGCAACTTGCTTAGCTTCCTCGGAACCCGGCCGCGGCCTTTGCCTCGCCACGGAAGTCGCGCCGCGACCCTTTCTTCTCCGCCGCCGGTTCTGGCGCCCGCCGCCATCGACCTCGCCCGTCGCCCGACCTTTTCCGGTGAGCATTTCGCCCAACCGGCTAGTCCTTTTGCATCGCTGGACATCGTGGTCATGAATGGCTCGTCGGTTTTCGCGGTGGAAGCCCGACGCGTGCGAACGCCGCGCGCCGTCCGGTTGCCCCATTGCCGCCGCCGCCCAAACGACCCCTCTCGCCCGCCGCCCCAACCAAGCCCCGTCCTCGATCCGCGGTGAGAGCCCCGCCCGCGTTCATGAAGTTGGTTTTCCTTTCCGACCATCGCCGGCGCCGGAACACGGCCGCGCCGCCAGCAAGACGGTGATGCGCGCGACCGCCGCCCCGGTGAGCACACGCTGGCGGCGCACGCGATCTTGGGCCAAGCATCTGTTCATGTTGGGGGCCAACATTGTTCCTTCCGGGCGGTCCGTTCTGTTCCTTTATGGGCCGTGAACAGTAACTGGGCCACGCACGATAACAGGCGGTCGGCCCAGAACCCATTTTTCATTTATAAATGTTTTATCCAATTTCTTTTATTTGAATAGTATCAAACTTTGCAAAATTCATAGAAAATTGAAAATAGCTTTAAAAATTCTGAAAATTTTTGTGTAGCCTTCCCATGGGTATGTCTATCCATGAAAAATTTGAAACTTAAAATTTGAATACTTTTGGCATGATTTAAAAATACAAATTTTAATTGAAAAATGCATCTTTCTTGATTTTTAATAATTATTTTATTTATCCAAAAATCATGAAAATTATTTTGGTACTGTTTTAGGACATGACCTACCTGTACAAAAATTTTTGAGCTTGTTTTGAGAAAGTTAAAAATTTTATTATTTCATGTTCTATCATTTCATGTGATAAATAATTTGTTTAATGCTTTCTAACTTAGGGTTTTGGGTAGATTTTGGGTTGTTTTGTGAACCCTAAACCACACCCCTGTCAGATGGTCCTTGAGAACTCCGTAGGCAATGGTGATGATATCTCGTAGGGTAGTCCAACAAGTTGGTTTTGTTAGATTGCAACTTTATCGTGAAGGAAAGTCGTACTCAAGTTGTTTATCTTTCCTTGCACTCTCGCACCTCATGTTTATATGCATGGCATCATGTTAAGCATACATTATTCTCTCGTGTAGTGAACGAAGGAGATTGTGAAGTCATTGATCAGGTCTCAGAAGAAGGTTATCTCGTTGATCCGAGTTCTGAATATCGAGATCCGTCGTCCGAGTCCAGCTACTTCACCGATCAAGGCAAGCCCCGGTTCATTTAAACAAATCCTTGTGTTTTACAAAGCTTTATATCACCTTTGCTTTATGCTTTGCATTAGGTGATAGGAGTTGAGTGACAACCTAATTGATGCATTACCATTCCTTGTTTAATTCGATATCTACCTTGATAACTTTGTTTTTGCTAAAATGCTAGAACGCTTAGCCCTGCTATATTAGTTAGATTTTGAGTCAAAATGTGACAAGTCCCTTATGATAGCACGAGAGGCTTTGATGAGAAAGGATGCTATATGATGAAACCATTGGGATATGGTGATAAAGTTGAGACCGGTCGGGTAATTTGCACCGAGAATGGAGTCTCGGTGTAGTATTTCCGGCTTGTCGATTAAGGACCGCGGCGTTGTAAGTAATGTGCACCAAGACTATGGAACGCATAATCTGGCTGAGGTCGTTGGACCAATGGCACGTCTGTCATGGGTGTCATCCCATCACGGTCGGACCGTAGTTCGGGACGCATACCCGGTAAGCCCAATCTTGGGGGTGTCAAATCGAAACGCATACAACCGCGCCTTTGGGAGTGGAGAGATGGCGGGAGTATGTGTTACCCTCGTGGGTTAAAGTCCCGGATTGGAGGCGTACGGTACTCTCGGGTGGCGTAGGACGCGGTTCCGTTTTGAGTATCGGGAAAGGGTTGATATATGCAAGCTTAAGTGCTACATATGTCGTGTGGAAAGAACTCCCCAATTTGGGTTAATCGATTTCGAAATCGCCGTGCTACTCGGATATGGAGACTTGGTTTCCCACTTACATCGTAGTTTAATTATGGAACAGTGAAGAAATGGAATCAGTGATGGAACTTCTACAAGTGTTGCTATAGTGTAAGATCACCTAGAATAGGTGAGTAACTTACTTGAAAAATAAAATGTGTTGAAAGTAAGGATTTATCATTAGTAAGCTTTTTACGCTAAAAGAGTCCTTGATTCTTGCTAAAAGCCTTACCTTGATTCCTATTAGACCAAAGCATTCACGAGTCTTCTCCTATTTTCTTTAGTCGGGTAAGTCTTGTTGAGTACTCCCGTACTCGTGGTCTGTTGACCCATGTTGCGGGACACAGGAGTCATATCCCGCACTTAGGACTTTGCCGCATGACCGGTTCGACGAGGGAAGAAAGTGATGATGAGTAAGAAGTGAGACCCGTGGGCGGGGTCTAGTGGTGTCTTTTGTATAATTAAACTTATCGCTACTCCTACTTTGTATATTGCAAAACTTGTTTCAAATAAATGGTTGTAAAAGTATTGTAACATAAATCTTCCGTTGTATTACTCTGATTATGTTTGAAAATTGTTGTAATACTTGCAATGACCTTGTAACGGATCCTGGTTGGAATAGTTAATAGTACTTTTCAGGTTATGGGTGCACATATGTGACTATTAAAGGTTGTTTAACCGATGATTAGTACATGTGGGCCCTGTAATTTGGAAGGTTCTGTTACACCAGGGTCTCTCTTTGGACAAGGGCTTGATCAAGAAGGGTAATCTCATCTGGATTGGCTGCAATTCTGCACTTCAAACTAAGCTGATAGCAGCTTTTCACTCATCAGCTATTGGTGGTCATTCGGGGTGAATGCAACCTACCATAGACTCAAGAGGCTATTTTATTGGAAGGGACTCAAAGGTGATGTGGACAGCTATGTCAAACAGTGTGTCATTTGTCAGCAGAGCAAACATTCCCATACACATCCAGCAGGCTTGCTGCAGCCTCTCCCTATTCCTGAAGGCACTTGGAAGGAACTGTCTATGGATTTCATCGAGGGCTTACCCAAGTCAGAGGGCTATAACTCTATATTAGTGGTGGTGGACAGGTTCACTAAATTCTCACATTTCTTGCCTCTGAAACATCCTTTTACAGCAGTAACTGTTGCCCAAGCTTTCTTTGATCAAGTGGTTAAATTCCATGGCCTGCCACAACGAATTGTGAGTGATAGGGACAGCACCTTTCTCAGCCATTTTTGGACACATCTCCTGACTTTGTACAAGGTAGCACTGGACTATTCCACATCCTACCATCCACAGACAGATGGGCAAACAGAACGTGTTAATCAATGCTTGGAAATGTATTTGCGTTGCTCAGTCCAAGACTCACCAAAAACTTGGAAGAAGTGGTTATCATTAGCTCAATTGTGGTACAATTCATCATATCATAGTGCCTTGGGCTGTTCCCCATTCAAAGCTATGTTCGGGTATGAGCCTAATCTGGGTGTGAAAGGTCTCTTTGGTTTTTGGTAATTGAGTGACAACATTAGGTGGACTAACAATGTGTGATTGAGATAATACACAGGAGGTTAGTTCACACATGTTGGTGCAATGAAGGAGCTTTATTGCATATGAAACATGACATGGAGTCATGTGACCAAGGTGGTGAAGATCAAGACAAGACTTGGCTTGATGGACCGGTTGCAAGTGTGAAGGGCAAGTCGAGGCGGTGAAGCGATGGACCGCGAGGCGGTGAAGCTTTGGCAAGACTTGGCGCCGACGGACCGACGCAGAAGCGGTGAAGAGCAAGTGAGGTCAAGATCGATGGACCAATAGTGTCACGTGATGATATGAAGTGGATCATATCATTTGGTGATCGTGTTGGTGCATGTGTTGCATCGGCACTTGGAGATGGAGCGGAATGGAAATGCGCAAGGCAAAGGTATAACCTATAGGGCATTTCATTTCGCGGTCATGAGGAGCTTAGAGAAGTTTATGACCGGGTTTAGGATAGATGGCCGTACTATCAAGAGGGCAAACTTGTTTGCATATCGGTCATCTAGTGCCACTTGAGCGATCTAACTTTGCGATGTGTTAGGATCGAAAGTGGCGTGGTAAGAGCTACTTAGGGCCTTTTGGGCGATTGTGAAAATGCTAACACACATGGACATGGTGATGTACACTTGGTGGTGTTGGCACATTTGCAAAGGCGGCGGTGATTGCAGGGTTGAGTTGGGTTTGGGAACCGCTCATCCTCCCGCCGAGCTTGCGAGGCGGGATTCGGCGCTTTTGAGAAAATGAGATGCATATTTTCTATTGCGCCGGATGCAAGTTGGTGTTGAAAACATGCTAGTCCTCGTGCACAAATTGGTATATTTGTTGGATAGCATGTCGGAGAAAAGACGGCGAAGGGCGACAAAACGATGACTTTTCGCGGCTCGGGCGGCGTGGCCGGACGCACCGACCGGGGCGTGACCGGACCTTCGGTTTTTCGGCCGACTTTCCGGTCGGTCGCGTCTGGCGAGAAGCTCAGCGCTGCGTTTTGACCGGTTATTTATGATCGGATCGCGCCCGGTGCTTGGCCGGAACCGTGGCCGGACGCTTTCGAAGTAGCCGTTGGTCAGGGGCTAGGTTGCTTATGCGTAGTGGCCGGACATTTGCGACCGACGCACCGGTGAGTCCGGTCGGTCGCCCGGCCAACTCGCGTAAGCCTGTGATTTCATCCCAACGGCTCTATTTGACTTGGGGGCTATTTATACACCACATACCCGACCTTGCTCGGGTGCTGAGCACACTTGGGCCTTGGTGGCTTGTGTTGTGGTGCTTGAGAGCCCTCCCACTCACTTGTGATTGATAGTGTTCATCCAAATCAAAGTGAGGAGTGATTCTAGTGCATTCGCGTTGAGAGATCGCATTTGTGGCACTAGGTGATCGTGTTGCAAGCCGGTGTGCTTGTTGCTCTTGGAGGTTGCCACCTCCTAGACGGCTTGGTGGCAAGAGACTTCGTGAAGCACGCAACGGAGATTGTGCGGTGCTCCGAAGGAGGATTTGTGAGAGGTTCGAGCTCACCTCGCGGGGATCGTGAAGAGCATCACTACTAGAGCGTGTCGGTGAGTACCTCCCTTGCGTGTGTGGTGTCTTGCGGTGCCTTGTGATAGGCTCACTTGAGAGTGGTGTCTTGCGGTGCCTTGCGGGGCGTGCCTTGAGAGGCAAGTGATCGGAGAGTCACACCCAGAAGAACCATCTAGGTGAAACACCAAAGGAACCACCCAAGGTGTTGGTCGACACAACGAGGAGTAGGGGAAGTTGGCAAGCTTCCCGATACCTCGGTAAAAATCACCGGTGTCAACTTGTCTACTCTTTCGGTAGTTTGCATTCTCCAAATCACAAGCTTTGCATTTACATTCATATATATCTTGTGCTTGTGCTTGTGGAGTACCTCTTGCAATTACTAGCTTGTGTAGCTTGTTAGTTGCCTTGCTTAGTTTGTGTAGCTAAGTAATTTGAGCCTTTGGGTTAGGCGTGTGTCGCCTTGTCCATTGTGCATCTAGTGAGCTTAGGTTGGCTTAGTGCTTTTGCTCATTAGAATTGTGTAGGAGCTCACCTTTGTTTGAAGTACTAGTGCATAGGTTTGTGTGACCTTGCAATAGAAACGGTTAGGAGCTCAAGCTAGGCTTATCACCTCATTTGCTTTGTGTAGGATCTTTTGTGAGGTGATTTAGAGTCATAGCTAGAGGGGTGAAGTCTTGGCTAAGCGAATAGTTTTAATTCCACATTATATTCGGTTAGCCATCGCAATTAGTTTTAGAAAGGACTATTCACCCCCCCTCTAGTCCCCATCTCGACCCTACAGGGTGCCGAGGTTCTTTCTACCCCAGATACTCCTCAGTCTGTCATTGAGATGATTGAAGACAAGGAGACTCATCTACAGATCTTAAAGCGGCGCCTCCTCCATGCCCAGAACCGCATGAAGATACAAGCAGACAAAAACAGGGTTGACAGGCAGTTTGCAGTGGGCGAGCAAGTGCTATTGCGCTGCAACCATACACTCAATCATTTGTTGCTAGTCGGCGATACCCCAAAGCGGCATATAAGTTCTTTGGACCTTTTGAAGTGCTCGGCGGGTGGGAAAGTTGCTTACAAGCTCAAGCTACCGGATCACGGTGAGATTCACAACGTCTTCCATGTCTCACGACTCAAACCATTTGTTCCAGATTACACACTGTCTTCTCCAAGCTACCAAGGGTGACCGACATACAAGCTTCCAATCTTTGTTCTGCCGTAATCCATCATCGCCGCCTCGTTTCGCAAAGGTAACAATGCTATACCGCGGTATTGGTGTCTGGGATCGGGTTGCCGACCACATGTACTACATGGGAAGATTACAATGTTCTCAAGACTCGTTTTCCTACGGCACTTTTGGGGGGCAAGCGGGATCTTCAGAGGGGAACTGTCACAACAGAGGAATGAAGGCGTACTCGGAGAGTCAGCGATATCGGAAGCGATGGCGTATTTCATATTTGTGTTTTGTAATAGCTATGACATGTGGGTCCTAGTGACCAGAACCCCCATTTCCTTTTATACCGCATCGCGGTCATCTTGTAAGACAAGTTAAGTTTTGTTAATTGAAACCGAAGGAGACAGAGGTGACCTACGCTCGTCGGCGCCCCGAGATATCCACCTGTGTGTCTCACGTCTCCGCGATCGCCGGCGGCCAAGGGGTGTTACATAAAAATAGATGCACTTGTCTTCTTATTTCAAGGATCGTGATGTATGAGAGAGGTTAATAGAAAAATACATGCAAGGTGTTGTTACACGACCTAGCGGAAACAAAAGTTAAATTATCGATTATGCTTATATATGATGCTAATTGTTGGGACATGGTCCCCAGGCACCAAGCGGAGGTGTCTGATAAGGCGGGCGAACATGACTTCAGGTGCTTCGCTAACCAAAACGAAACTTTGTCTGAATCTGTATTTGTCTCACAGGGCTGAAAAGCAGGCAAGATGATGGGCTTGGGAGCTGGCGGAGGTTTCTCCTCCCTCGTGACGATGGGGCGAAGGTGAACACCACCGCCTGCGTTTCGAGCAGGAACTAGAACCGGCAAAGATGTCCAATCCCCGCATCCGGAGCCAGAGCCCAAAGATGAGAGGAGATGACCCGCCTGGCGAAGGTGTTGCCCGCTGGGCCCGAAAGCGGGAGAACAAGCATACCCTAAGTGGGCCGGGGACAAGCCCATTTGGCTAAGGCGGTTCAAGAGGAGAAAGGACGCGGAGCCTGTAACATCCCCAAATTTCCACGAAGGGAAATTCACAGATAGATGTATAATATGATAGTCTCCGAGGATCATTCCATCACATTATTCAACTTACAGTCGATTACAGAGTCAAACTTCGAATAAAAGAGTACAAGTAGAAGGGTAATATTATTACATCGCCGCTTGGCGGAAGCAAACAGAGTCACGCAAAGATCGAGAACAGCTAGAAGAACGTTGCGGGCGTCATCATCCATCCTCGGCTTGAGCATAGGCACGAAACCATCTAATCCTCCAAGTTGCCGAAGTTCACCTTGCAAACTAAAAATGACTTTCAGTACAATGAGTACTGGCTATTTCCCACCCTATGCTTTGCTTTGCTTTGTGGTGCTTTGTGGAATGCAAAGGATTTATCAAAAGGCCTATATTTGGCTGTAGTTTCCTATGCAAGTATCAAGTTAAATAAATATATATACACAAGTTTTAATTACCATCCCCAGCCTCACACCAACCCTGGTGTAATGCCCAAACAACATCATATAAAGCTCGAGATCCATTCCCACAATACATCTCACACCTCACCCGCTGCGCTCGACGTAACGACCCTTCAACTCCTTACGCGCCCTAACCGGCTCTCGGCCCTCCGGGCTCTCGGCCGTAATCCCCAAACCACACTCAACTCGGGGTGAGAAGAGAAAACACTCTCACTACTCGGAGAAGTTGGACCTCAAGAAAACCTAGCCAAAAGACCGGGCGCAAACCGAGGGTAGTCCAGGGCAAAAAGGCGGCGCAAAACCCTAAGTAGTCAGGTCTAGATGGTCCTAGCCCGAAGGCCGGACTATACGTATAGATTTACAACTCTGCAGAGCGTGTACTCAAGACCCACACGGTCACCATCATCGACGCCGATCACACGTCTAGGATGACATACGGAGACCACCTAGTCGACAATGCCACCAAACCACTTTCGGCAAACGGGAAGCTCCGGAGTACCACCGTCGCTACCGAGGGCGTGAAAGCGACGTATCAGTACTCCCGCGACTCAAGATCAACCCATTTGTCTCGGCGGGATGGAGGCCATCGGGGCTCATCCTTTGCTATAACACTAACCGCTACCACCTAGTAAGTATGGCATCATCCAAGTAGATGGGGCAATCCGCAATCCGCCCATAACGTAAAAACGTGAGGTGAGCACCAATTCCCAAGATCCCGGGTCCTCGAAGATACAAGTCCTTAGGTATGACCAAGCAAGACATCTTCTACACTCCTTTTCCGGCCTTCGTCCCGTCCACGAGGAGTTAGCACCGGGTATCCAATTCCGTACAAGTTACCCGCCACAGGTAGGACAAGGTGGGAGAGGCCCAGAAGCACAATCCCCGGCTAGACTTGTCTCGGCGACTCGTCGTAGATCCTGCCTGGTCGACACAACCCTCACCACACACCCAAGGCATACACGGAATCTCACTCACCACATGACCTCAGGTCACCGGGCTCCAAAGTCACCCAAAAACATACTCAACGCCCGGCTCATATATCCCGGATCATATATATAACACGTAAGTGAGATATAGCACTGACAGCAGCAAGATATAATAAGCGCGTGGCTAAATCTATCAGCGGGTATGCAGGTGATGGGTTGCGACAAGGTAAAGGCTTCACAAGCATTCTAATCATGCAATCCAATCATATAGCATTGCAACATAAAGTAAAGCGCTAGCAATCTATCATGGCATGTGTAATAGGATCTACGAGGTGGGTGGGAAATTAGCACCTCAAAGGTCCTCTGGCAAGTCCTCCACTGACTCCGGGTCGTCCTCCTTGCGTAGCTTCTCCTCAGGGACTGAAACGTAACGTAGAGTCGCGATAAGCGACTCCTATAGACATTCACAAAGAAGCAAATCGAAATTCAAAAACTCCAAATGCACTCATGGATAAGCCTATGACGTAGAGCTTCTTTTTAGAAAAATTTGGACTCTTGTTTCATATTTTTCCGAGTTTGTATGAATATTCCACGAATTTCCGAAGTTTAAAACATATTCTGAAAAAGGGAAAAGACTGGATTAACCAGAGCCTGACACGTGGCACGATCTGATTGGCTGCGGTTGCTGCTGGAAAGTGGCACGCGGGTCAGGGGTGGCGTCATTGGTGGCATCGGTGATGATGTCGCGCCGACGTGGCGTGGGTCGAGGAGGTTTTGGAGGCTTACTGGTGGGCCAAGAGGGTGGCGTCGGCGCATGGCGTCACGGATGGCGTCATCAACAACCGTGCGGGTCCGGGCGTTGGGGGCGGCGGGTGGGTCCAACGGCTTAACTCAGCGGCAGGTGGGGCCGGTCAACCGTTGACCGATCCAACGGTCAACCTGGCGACCGGGCCTAGATCGGGCTCGGTGGGCGTAACAGGGCTGGATACGGGCGGGTTGGGCGCCCGCCCTCGCCACGTGTCCTTTCTCCCGAGGTCTCCACGTGGCGCGGCTCCTAACGGGCTCGGTCACAGTCGTGCGGGTAGGTGTGGCTCACGGTGGACATCCCCGGGGTCTATGGACCGCACGCATGGTCCATGGTGGACCGAGTCCACCCGTAGTCCCTCCCCGCCTCCAGCCTCACGGTGGACCAGTCCACGCGCGGCGGCGGCTGCCCCCACTCTTTCTTCCCGATCCTCCTGCGTTTCGCCGCGGCGGCGGCTCACGCCGGGCGAGGCCCCTTCCCCGACGGCGGTGGCGGCTCGGCGGTGGCTCCTAGGGCACGCGACCGGGCTCCGGTCACAAGTAGCGGCAAGGGCTTCGCTGATGGCTCCGTGCACCGGGCGCGCGTGCACGCGTGCCGCAGGGCATCGGCATACCGGGCGGCGAGAGCGTACCGGTGGTGGCGAGCGAAGCACGCAAGGCCATGCCTTGGGCGCTCGGGTAGGCATCCTCGAGGGTTACCGGTGCTAGTCGGGTGGCAAGGTGGCGAGGGCGACGGGCATGGCGTCGGGTGCGCGCGGCTCGGTCGTGCCGGCGCGGACGATGGCATGGCGAGCACGGGCGCCACGGGGTAAAGGGGTCCGATTCCTTTTGATTGGCATCGCGGCGAAGCCAAAGAGCTTGCCGGCGCCGACCATATCACACGGCAGAGCCCGCCACGCCTAACGTGCGCGGGAGCTCCCTCGTGGTCGGTCGCTTAGCGACACGGGTCAAGGCGTGGTCTTCGGTCCAACCACCGATGGCTTGGCTTCCGCCGCCAAGGCGTGACTCATCGGTAGCGACCCCATCACCGGAGGTGGCCGAGTTAGAAGGGGTAGCGGCGCCGCGGTGGCGATCGTCCGGCGGCATGGTCCCGACAACGACGGATGGTGGTGTAGCGTTCGTGGCTTTTCCCAAGGCCCGGGGCCGCCCTCTTCATGCGACAGTGTCGCAGAGAGCATACGAGATGGCGCCGACGACTCTTGGGGCGGCGGAGTCCGTTCGCTGCACCGGGCGCCGCGGTGGAGCTCCGGGTGGCGCGGCGGCGCGCTGGCTCGGGGGCAAGGCAACGCCTTCTCATCCATCCGCCCTAGGTGGCTATGAGTGCGAGGCCAAGGCGAGGCTCGGGGGGCCCAATATCTCCCAAGGAGACGGCCTAGGTTCGCCGGAACGAGCGCGCAGGCGCGCGCGCCCAGCGACGGCGTTGCATCGGATGGCATGGCGGCGGCGGGCGCCCGGGCTTCCCTTGGCGGAAAGGTAGTGGATTCGCGCCCTCGACGCCGGCGGACACCGCAGGAGGTGGTTTGCTGGCCGGCGTTGGCCTGGCTTGGCCGGAACGGCAGTGGTGTCATGGTGGCTCTGCCATGGCAGCGGTCTTGGCCGTGCGGCATAGTGGCGACGGCGTTCCCAAGCCATGGTGGCTCGGAGCGGTGGCATCTTGGTCAAATGGCGTGTGCGCGTGCACAAGGGGGCTAGAAGGATCGGCTAAAGGCCCGGCTTTGGCCTCGTGAAGACGGCACACGACGGTCTTTCCGGCTTAGCTACGACGGCGAGCACCGTCAAATGGCAACTGGGGTCGAGGGAGGGCGCTCACCGCGGAGGTGCTAGTGGTGACGAAGTCGGCGACGCGAGAGGTCGATGCCGGGCGGGGTGATCCGCATCGTCGGGGGTAGTTGATCGTGGCGGCGACCGGCTCGGCGTGCCGGCCCGGGCGCCGCCCGACGGTGGTGCTCCGTCTCCTCTCGCCAGCCGAGTAACGGGGAGGCAGCGCGATAGCGGGCGTTGATGAGGCGGTGCGGCTCCCTTCCGCCTCCGACGCGAGACGGCTTGCGGATCGGCGGCCACGGCCTCCTCGCCGGCGAGCGGCAGCTCCGGCGTCGGTGGCTCCCCTTTCTTCTCCCCGCCTCCCTCTTCTCCTTTCCCCTCTCTTCTCCTCTTCCCCCTCTTGATCTCTTGGTGGTCCGGGCAAGGGCATCCACGAGTGGCGGCGGGGCTCTAGGAAAACCTAGAGTGCCCGAGGCTTGGTTTTATAGGTGAGCGTCCATGGCGACGGGGCGGACGGTGGATGGAAATTGTGGAGGCGATCGGGTGGTTGCGGCGCGGCGCGGCGGCTCCCGTGGTCGCGACGCGATGGCGACGAACGCACCCGCCCGGTCAAAAGCGGGGGGAGTGGCGTGAGCGGGCGTCATCCATGGCAGAGGTCCCGGGCGTGGACGTTGCCCGCGCGGCTGTACCGGGGCGGGACGTGAGCGGAATGGGGCTTCTTGGCCGGCAAGGCAAGGCGTGGGCGCGGGCGCGGGCGTTCCTTGGCGCTGCGGGGGGCAGTCGGCTCGGGCCAGCCGTGGAACGCGGGGCGCGCGAGCGCGACGGGCTCGTTCCCCTTTCTCCATTCGAGCGAAACAGAGAGAGCGGGAGAAAAAGGATGACAAAGGGTCCCTTGGTCCCACGCGCCGCTGGCGGTGTGAGAGCGAGAGGGTGAAATGACGCTTCGCCCTCGGTTATGATGCGGCGTGGGCGGCGGTGATGATCGGGCCGGCCTTTGGCGGGCGGTAGTCGCGCCGGGCTCGGCTTGCCAAGCCCCCGGCCGAAATTTGGGCCGGTTCGTATCCATCCGGGCTTGTGAAGGAGGGGGCGGCCGGCCGGGGCCGCTAGGCCGAATTGGCCTTGCTATTTATTTCTAATTCTCCTTCCCTTTCCTAGATACTATTTTCCAAACTAACTAAACCATGGGCACCTATGTGCATATACATGTGTTGCCAACATATATATGTCCTTAGTGGGGTCCACTAGGGGTCACCTAGGGTAAGAGGGTCCAAGTCCAAGGGTTGGCAACACACACAAGGATGATTTATTAATTAAAGAGTTGTTGATTTTATTTCATCACATAAAATCATAAAACCCAAATCACTCCTTGATTAAAATGCAATGCTCACTCAAGCTATGTAGGATCTACTTGTGCAACTAGGTAGGGTTTCCTAGCATGACAACCACCAAACATGGGTTTGTTTTCAAAAATTTTTGTTGGTTGTGATTTTTGGTGTTTGGTATTTTCAGGGTTGTTACAGAGCCCCTCAAGACAAGAAGGCAGAAGCTGGAATATACCGAAAATATAGAAGGACAGAATTGTAATCTTGTATTCCTGCATGATGTAACTATAAATAGGGGACGTAGCTGGTGAATGAAACTTATTACCATTTAATATAGAGAGATCTACACTTAGTCTCGAGCCCATCTATTCCTCCCTCGAAGCAATGCCCTGGCGGAGGTTTTACACCTTGTTGGATAACACCTGTTCCAACACTAATGAAAATGCTCTAGTCATAATCGAGTCGTTACACTTAACTTACACTACACCGCTAGAGAGAGAAAGAATCACTATAGTGGAAACGAGGTGTTGAGCCGACTGAGAGACCAATCCCTCAAATGGAGGGTCAATCTTGAGGGGTTGAAAAAGAAGTCGCGGTCTTTGGACTCACCTCAATGTAGACATGAGTGCAAATAAATCACTGAATTATGTGATAGAAAATGTGTGTCACGTGTGGAATTGTTTTCCTTCACTAGCTCTTCAATATTAGCCCCACTAGCATAGGCTATTTTGATACTAGATTTGAGTTAGTTGTTGATCACCCAATAATTGCAAAACACTAGCTACAATAGAATTACGACCTCTTTGTACTATTATATTATTCTTGTGTTTCTGAATTATTAGTCAAACACTATGTAGAATGAACTTTCACACCAACCTACCCTAACATATATAAATTGAGGTGGATACATTGTTTGGATGAATTCGTATCCATCTCAAACCACGTAAAACACGTGTGGTAGATTTGAGTACAGATTAGTTTAAGTTTCACTCCAATCCATTTCATTACACGTGGATTGAGGTAGAAATAAATCTAAGCATTTTACTCTCTTTGTTCAATTTTAAGGCATGGGCTAAAATGACTTGGTCTTTTAGATTACACTTTCCTCATTCATTTATTTAATAATATATTTTTGTGTTTCTAATTTCTGATTAGAACAATTGCTTATAAAACTAATCATATAAACTTTTATATTATAATTGTTAAAAATCATTAAACTAACTATTGGCCAAAGGTTGTATAGTTTGACTCTTAATATGCATGTGCACTTTATAAAAGGGAATGAATATTGTACTCCCACTCCCTTCAACCTTTTTAAACGTCATTGTCTTGTATCAAGAAATAAAACATATACTTAACTTTGACCGAATATAAAAGGTTATCTATGGCTCAAACCATATACTTAGTTTTTGCGAGACATGGTTGGGCTTGCTTCTTAGTTGTGTTGGCTTTTTTGAAACATTTTTGTTTATCTATGGCTCAAAGCTTTATTTTTGAGATTCCGTAGATTGTTTTACTCTAGCTTGTAATAAGGAACAACCATATGCATTAATCGATGCGAGAAGTCGAGGATATTAATATATCCCCTTTTCTAAAAAAAAAAATCTAAAAGGTTACTAATATTTGTAGCGTGAATCATTGAATATATTTTTATGATACATCTATATGGAGACAAAAAATGTCACTAATGTTTTTATAGATCTAGTTAAACTTAAGAAAGTTCGATTAGAACAAAAATCTAGACAAGGGAATGGGAGCGGCATAAAATCTGAATGTATGGTTGTCCTCCTCTAGTTGATGCAATTGTTGTTCTTAAAATGTCATGAACAGAATTGCGCCGCCCGAAAGTGGCTAACTGGGCCAACAACGGTGAACCCCCGGCCCAAGAGGGGCAGGGGCGTCTTGTAGCCCGCGGCAGGGGGCCGGCGCCGCCGCCGCCGCTTCCTTCCGGTCTTCGAGTTCGAGTCTACTTCTATCTCAAAGTTAGATTTATTTTAGGTAGTTTTGGTGTGCAAGGGGCTATCTCATCCATAAGTGAGACCCTTATTAGGAATTAAATAAATATTAGTCGGAATAAATAAAATAGGATATGCTTGTAAAAGGCATTCTAGATCTATAAGGAAACATTTAGAGAGATTGCTTAGATTACGAGTCCCGCTATTCGGGCTATAAAAGCAAGAGGCATGTAATCTCTAGGGGATAAGCAAGCAATAAAAATATCTTCAGCTCTCGGCTCTTGGCCCTCAGCCCCGGCTCCCCCCGCGCGCCCCGCCGCCAGCGCCGCCGCCACGCCGCCGCCGCGCCGCCGGCCGACCACCCCCCTCCCGACGGCTCCTTCCCTCCTCCACGCTGCCGAGTTGCTGCTCGTCAACGCCGGCGAGAAGCTCGCCCCCCCACGCCGGATTCAATGCGCAGAACGGCCGACGAACACGTGTCAATTCCGGCCCAATTTAGCCGAATCGACGGTGGTATCCGGAGACCGGGGACGATTCCCACCACCGATGGCTTCGAGATGAAGGAGTTCACCATGGCGCTCAAGAAGCCGCTAGATGAGAAGCGCACCGGGGATGAGCCGCCGCCGGCGACATGGAGACCCGCATCCGTCGCATGGAGTACGCCTACATCACCGCCGGGAACTCCGCACGCACGACGGCGACGGCCGGAGGACACCCCAGCGGGCCGCCGCCGCCGCCGGGCACTGGGCGGCCGGCGCGCGCCCGGCGCCGCCCCACCCTCCGTCGTGCCGCGGACCCGACGGCCGTCGGCTCCGACCCGCTATCCTCCGGCTCGAGGAGGAAGATGACGCCGACCATGACGCACCGGCCGTCATCGACGTCATCACCAACAACATCGCGGCACCGGCTGCCCTCTCCTCTCTCCCCGACACCGCACGCGGGGCTTCCCGCAGATGGTGCCACCCGCGGCGCCCTCCTCCCGTCCCCGCGGCGCCACCGCGGCGCCCCGCAACGTGTTCCCACCGAGATACGCCCTCCCCGCTTACGCCACGCGCCCGCAAGTCCGAGAGTTCGATGGCACCGGCGACCCGACCTCCGGATTCGCAAGTCGGAGCTCTTCTTCGAGCTCAAACGGACATCGACCGGACTACTACGTGAGTTACGCCGCCTTCCACCTCACGGTATTGCCGCAGCCGGTACATGGATCTGTCCAAGAAGAAGTCCCCGCTCGAGTGGGACGAGTTCACCAGGCGCCTCCGACATCACTTCGGTCCTCCCCAACACCTCGGTGCCATGGCGGCATACGCACCGCCTTCCCGGGGAGGGCAAGCCGGAGGACTACATCGACGCCTTCGAGGTCTATGCGACACGCATGGATTTTGAGGACGGCGCCACCGCGTCGACCTCTTCGTCGAAGGCTTGCGCACCTCGCTCGGATGACGCCGAGTGGTTCGAGCCACGTTCCATGGAGGAGGCCATCGACCTCGCGGCGCAAGACACACCAGGGCGAGCCGGACGACGACGACCTGGCGCCGCAAGAACGGCAAAGCGCCGGCCCGGCCACCCCAGCGACACCGGCAACCTCGACAACGACATCATGGCAGCCCCGGGTTGACCGCGATACCGGGCCAGCAGTGTCTCTCGCTGTTGCTATGGGCGACATCGGCGGCCGACGTCGAACGACATCATCACGTCGCTGCACCGCGGCGACGACGCACGACAAGAAGCTCGGGATCATCTTCGCGCCATCGAGCCGGGAGCTCTGGCGCCGAGTGGAGCCCCACTATGGCATTGTGAGGTACTTCCATCGCTACTACATCCCTCGCTGCCTCGGATCTTCTCCAAGACTTCTGGCTGGGGAGAACGTCCACCGCATGGCGAGCGATGGGCTTCCACATGCCCAACCGCCCGGGAGGACCCGGGCGTTCGGCGTCCGTATCGCTCCCCTTCAACCGCGCCCCGACGAGCGGATCGAGGGTGCAACCATCCTCCTCTTCGACAACAACGGCGGCGTCTTCTTCCGCATGGGAAACGTCACCGTCGGTGCCTTTGGACACGAGGAGATCCAAGCGGGGTCGCCCGGTGAGCACGCCCAGCCGACCTCCTCTCACGGCCGCCTCCTCGACTTCACGTCTTCACCGCCACGACTGTTCGCCACGTACTGCAGCGGCGAGGTCCATGCCAAGGTGAGCGGTGCCGATGACCTACACCTACGCATCGCCTCCGCCCGACCCGCCCGGATGCTCGAGCGTCCGGGACTCTCGGCGCCTCCGTCATGCACCGTGCATGGGCGGAACGTCCCTTCGTGCGGCCCCGCTGAGCTTCAAGTTCAGCATCTACGCCGGCGACCTCCACCGACTTCTCCTTCGCCGACAAGGACGCCGGTAAACCGCAGCGACAACAACGACAAGTGCGGTCCTCTCATCCTCTCTACCGGGCTGGGAGTGGTCACTTCTCCGATCGGTCTACCCTTCGCTATTACGTGGTGGGTTGGGCGGCACGTGGACGCGCCGCCTCATCGAACGGTGGGGAGATGTCATGAACCGCAGTGGGCCGCCCGAAAGTGGCTAATCGGGTCAACGCGGCGAACCCCGGCCCAAGAGGGGCGGGCGCACGCGCGGCGCGGGGCCGGCGCCCCCCGCCGCCGCCTCTTCCTTAGGTCTTCGAGTTCGAGTCTACTTCTATCTCAAGTTAGATTTATTTTAGGTAGTTTTGGTGTGCAAGGGGCTATCTCATCCATAAGGGAGACCCTTATTAGGAATTAAATAAATATTAGTCGGAATAAATAAAATAGGATATGCTTGTAAAAGGTATTTGGATCTATAAGGAAACCTTTAGAGAGATTGCTTAGATTACGAGTCCCGCTATTCGGGCTATAAAAGCAAGAGGCATGTAATCTCTAGGGGATAAGCAAGCAATAAAAAAATATCTTCAGCTCTCGGCTCTTGGCCCTCGGCCCGGCTCCTCCCCCACGCGCGCGCCGCCCCGCCCCGCCGCGCCCGCCCACCGCCCGGCGCGCCCGGCTACGGCCGCCGGCCACCGCCCCTCCCGACGGCTCCTTCCCTCCTCCACGCTGCTCGAGTTGCCGCCGTCAACGCCCGGCGAGAAGCTGCTGCCCCCTACGCCGATTCAATCTGCAGCGGTCGACGAACACGTGTCAATTCGGCCCAATTTAGCGGAATCGACCCAAAAAAAGTCCGCTATAAGAGTTTGGCGTTGGATGTTAGCGTCTATTATCTTTTTGGATGGATATTTCATTTAATTCTAATAATGATTTGAACTTCTATGGATTTGTTTAGTACTAATGATCTTGGTAGATTTATTTTTATATTGGAATCTACGCCTATTTGTATGGCTAAATTATGGTATGTTGAGCGATTGTTGGTTGTCTAGTTTTTTTATTACATGCCATTTGGATAATTTATGAGTTAGATATGTTGAGCGATTGTCAATTGTCCAAAATTTCCTAAGTATATGCCACTTGATAATTTTCACCAACAATCACATGGATCCAAGTGTACAATGTGTAGCTCCTCTTAGTATTCACGTGGCTTGAGTAAGAGGGCCTATGGATCCAAGTGACTTCCACACCATCATTCTTTGGATCAAACTAACCATAAATGGATGGTGGAGAGATGGTAGATCTGAACCCATGGGGCTCAAATCTAACCGTTGCCGACCAAGGTTGCCAATGTCGACCAAGGAGGAGAGGGTGGCGGCGATGCAGGGGTGGAAGATCTTGGCAATGGGAGTCCATATCGGTTTGTCGGTTGCCCAAAGCCGGCGTTACCAAGCCGTCCAAGGTTTCCAATGAAGAGTGGGCAAGGGCGGGGGAGGATGGAGATGAGGCTCGGAAGTGAGGAGGGGCGCAACCAGCTCCTCATTCTTAGGGGCTGCCATGGGTTGCATTTGTCGCATCTTTGGATGGCGAGGATGACGGCACGGGAGGAAGCTCGCGGGGGCGAGGGCGAGCGTGCCGGCGGGCGCCCGAGTCCCCCGTGCCGCTCAGAGAGGGGGGGGTCGAACCAAGTAAGCTAGAGACACCGATGTGCGTGTCCTTGGTTCCCCTATTTGAACTCTATGAAAGGTGACATTGCATGATCTAGAGAGACAACATTTCGGAACCCACTTCTCCTGTGGACTTGATCTGCCTTCTGGTTACTTATAAGAACAAATATTTTGGCTCATATTAGGAATCAAATCGTAGTCGAGCAAAGACAAAGCAGGAGAACCCATATAGGGGGGCATGGATCTCCAACAATAGCCCTTGGCCCTTGCAGACAAGCTCCTACTGTGGTGAAGGGAGTCATTGAAAAACACATTAGTTAAATTTTGATTTATTATTGTGGGAAGTAGTTCAAAAAGCCCACTATATCGACTAGTAATTCCACTCGTGCTTGTTGATTTGTTTCTGCTGTTTTTGAGGGTTATAGCTCTCCACGCTTGCCATGTGGTTTTATTTCTGTTGTTGATTAGTGGAGTATGTCTAGCATGTCATGCACATGTTTTTCATAGATATATATCTCTGTATAATTTTTACTATATAAACTGTGTCTAAAGATTCCTAACCAGAGGGTCTGATTTCCAAAAACTTCCATATGTATAGACGGTGAAAAGTCCATGGGCCGTCATCCTGCTGCGGTGTCGAGTGAATCATCATCTTCCCAGAACCAACAGGCTGTGAATCATCGTCCGACTGAGCCCGGTGTTTGACCCAGGCCAACCACACCACGCGGGGGGGACGACGGGGCTCCGACCCCGCGCCGACCTGGCCGTGACCGACTCACACTCGGGCCTCGCTGCCGTGCCGTGCCGCCCTGTTCATCGGGTCAAATCTCTCGTCTTCTTCCTCGTCGCTTCCTCCCTCTCCACCACCTCCCCACTTCTCCATCCGCCTAATCCCCAATCCCGAACCTCACCGCGGAGAACCCCATATCAAACCCTTCCGCCGCCCATTCCCATTCCCACTCCTATTCATTCCTCCGGCACGATCCGTTTCCTCCTTACTCCCCTGCCCGTGCCCGCCCCGAATCGGGACCGGCCGCCGGGGTTTCTTGATCCGGGCGCCGTGATTCGCCGCGCCCGCCCCCCAGGCACCAGTGAGGGAGGAATCAAATCAAGAACGGGGCAGGGAAGGAAGTGAGACGAGGGCGCGGGGAGCAATCAAGATCGCTTCTTTGAGCTGTCGGTTGGTTCCCCGCGCCAATGCCGGATCCGGCCGGCGGCGCCCCCGCTCCCACGGCGCCGGGCTGGCATGCCCCCTCTGAGCGCCCCCGCCTGCCGCCGCCGCCGAGGCTCCCGATGCTCGTGTGGTCCAAGGGAGCAGGAGAGGAGGGAGCAGCGGCCGTCGTGGGCCAGGAGCGAGGATGCAGATCCGGCTGTCGCCGAGCATGAGGAGCATCACCATCTCCACTAGCCATGGCCTGCTAGACTTGATGAGGCTCAAGGTCGCCGCGCGACACTTCTCCTACCGCACCGTCTTTCACACCGTCCTCATCCTCGCCTTCCTCCTGCCTTTCGTCTTCATACTCACCGCCGTCATGACGCTTGAGGGCTTCAACAAGTGCTCCTCACTAGGTACGTTCGCCAGCAGCAGCTGGTGCTGCTCGTTCTGTTCTTTAAATGATGCATAGTATAGCTACTTCCATTTCCATACTCCTAACGATCGTCCGTTACTGAAAGGGGGTGGTGCTACTTCTATTACTGAAATGATGTTACTCACTGAAATAGTTTAGATAGTGCATTGCTTGACTAGCAGTCCTCCATGTGCATGTGGTAGCACGAGATGCCTGATTCGGTCGGTGGATAACAGGAATGAACGTTCTTAACCAGACTTTTTGTTACCTTGCGCACGTGTAACTGCATTGGTCTTCATTAGCGTGCTTTGTGCTGCTCTAGTGCCTCTTTGGGCAGCTTGGTCGCATACATGCTTATGCTGAGCAACCACCAGGGTGTCATCATGGTTTGCTCAAGCATCCGAAAACCGCTTATTTTGGCAAAAGGTTACTCTAGAGAACGGTGGGTGCTTATGTGCCATATTAGATTGTTGCTGGTTTGTGGCTATATGCAGCTCAGCATAGGGTGGGTTCTCATTATTTGGTTATTTGTTACAACACAGCATTGTTCAATGATGATTTTTGTTTAGAAAATGTATCATTTTCCTGGTCACATGTTACTGATCACCAGCTGCTATTTTCAGATTGTCTGGGAAGACGTTTAGGTCCACGCCTTCTTGGTAGGGGAAATGATGGTTCCATGGTACTTATATGACCTATATTTGTTATTACTTTCTTCCATTTTGAGGACTTGCTTTATTTATTTGAACTTGTATTCTAATGTGCAGAGGCTTGTGAGGGATTTGTATGTGATGCTTGATGAAGTAAATTCTGAGGAAGCACCTCTTGATTTGAAGGTTCCAGAAACTTTTGATGAATTTATCTGGGACATGAAGAATAATGATTATGATTTAAGGTCATTTGCTTTTAAGCTGAAAGCTACGGTAAGCTTATTTCAGTACCCCACTTCATTTTAACATTGGCAGTACTTTGTATGCAAACATTATACTTTTGGCAGTAAACCGTTAGCTTGGGTCAGTTCTTAGTTAATGTTGTTTGGTCATGTATAATCAGATTTTGTTATAGACACTGAATGTCTTTTTTTTGGGTACAATTTAACGAGTATATCACCCATGCTTTTGCTGTGAAATTATTTATTGGCATTTTGTTGTACTATCAACATTTCAACACGAACCAAACCAAACCTGTATCAACATTTCAACACTATTGAAAATATTTTATACACTTGCATATTGTCCAAAGTTTAGACTAGGAACATGTGTTCGATAAAAGGATCCCTTTTTTAGGTAACAATGCATATGGTTTCAGTGTCCCACAAACTTATGCCCTTTCGCCTGAATGGTATCTAATTGAACCATGTCCCAAGTATTTTCAGATCTGAATGTTAATAACTAGTCTTGATCAAATGATGTAATCAGGATTCTACATTAGGACTCAATTTTGGAGTAAAGAATGATTACTAGCCTCCATCTACCTGACTCTAAATCTCAAGTTATTTTACAACAGATCAGTAGGCCATAGAAATTGTTACCTTTTTTATATATATATATTTTACTTGCAGTGTCCTACAAAGCTAATGCACTTAGTGTGAATGGTTGACAACCTAAAATTTTAATATCACCTAGTGTGTCATGATGATACCGATACAACTTTCTCTGCTTTGCTCCTATTAGCAAGTTACTGTTCTTATTCGGATTTTCCACGTGCCATGCAGATGGAGAGCATGGACAAGGAATTGAGGTCATCAAGGTTATCGGAGCAGTTGAACAAGCACTATGCTGCAATTGCTATTCCTAAAGGCCTTTATTGCCTTTCATTACGCTTTTTTAACTGATGAATACTCCTCAAATGCCCTTGCAAGGAAACAACTACCACCCCCAGAGTTGGTTCCTTGTCTTTCAGACAACTCCTATTACCATTTTGTTTTTAGCATCAGATAACATCCTTGCAGCCTCAGTTGTTGTCAGATCAACAGTTAGATCATCACTGAAACCTGAGAGGATAGTTTTCCATGTTATTACTGACAAAAAGACCTATCCTGCCATGCATTCATGGTTTGCTTTAAATTCTCTCAGTCCTGCTATTGTTGAGGTGAAAGGTGTTCACCAATTTGATTGGTTAACAAAAGAAAATGTTCCTGTACTTGAAGCTATAGAAACTCAGCGCACTGCCAGAGATCGTTACCATGGAAGTCACCGTCCAAGAACCAGTGCTAGTGATAGCCCAAGGGTTTTTGCAGCCAAGCTGCAGGCAGGAAGTCCAACATATACTAATGTGCTCAATCATATTCGAATATACTTGCCTGAGGTATTATAATTTTCTTCTGAATATTATTCTACTGTTTCTACTTAAGAGCAGGAAGTGCAGTTAAAGTTCTGACACATTTGATGAACAAGTAATCATGCTAATTGATAGAAGGGTGGTTTGAAACAATAAAAACTGCAAAAGAATTGAAAGTATTTTAGTCTTCTACTCTTTAGTCTGTAGAATTACCCAATTTGGACCTGTTCTAGTTTGCTGGTCCTTCTGGGATCAAGAAGTGATGCTGCCCTTTTCTTGAGATATTTGGAACTTTCTCTGCATATTTTCTATATATATACAAAATTTGTATATGGTACAAACTTGTTCAAAATGCAATTATATTTGTTGACCTACATCCTTTTTTTTTACTGAAAGTTCCACTGATTTAATCTGTAATCTGTGGATTGCAGTTGTTCCCAAGCCTCAACAAGGTCGTATTTCTTGATGATGATGTTGTTGTCCAGCATGACCTATCACCACTTTGGGATATCGATCTAGCTGGGAAGGTTAATGGTGCTGTTGAGACTTGCAGAGGTGCAGACAGTTGGGTGATGTCTAAGAGGTTCAGGAATTATTTCAACTTTTCTCATCCCCTCATTGCAAAAACTTCGACCCTTCAGAGTGTGCTTGGGCATATGGTATGAATATTTTTGACCTCAATGCATGGAGGAAGACAACAATCAAAGATAAATACCATCATTGGGTCAAGGAGGTAAGAATAGATATTTTTAATGGCCATTTTATAGTATAACAAGTGAACAATTATATACAAACATAATAATTGTCTTTTACTTATAGCATAGTTCCAAAAGACACCAAATAAAGGAAAAAAAAAAATCAATACATGCCTTCTGATTTGCTTAAAAGTGATCGAAAAAGCATATGTGAGAAATTTTATCAGCATTACTTTCCAGTTTAGTTGATTATGTGAGAAAAATCAATACATCCCTCACATAGTTACTTTTTGTATCGAAAAAGCATATGTATTGTTACATTTGAAAGTACAAATTGATGAGCTTCCATTCTTGTTCCTCTGCATGCAGAACCTGAAGTCAAACTTCACACTTTGGAGGCTTGGAACATTACCACCAGGCCTTATAGCATTTAAAGGCCATGTTCACCCAATTGAACCATCATGGCATCTGTTAGGCTTGGGTTATCAGGAAAAGACAGATATCAGTAGTGTTGAACAAGCAGCAGTTATACATTATAATGGGCAAAGTAAACCGTGGCTGGAGATTGGTTTTAAACATCTTCAGCCATTTTGGACAAAATATGTGAACTACTCAAATGAATTCATAAGAAACTGTCATATAATGGAGCCTCAGTTGTAGATTGTCGTGACTATAAATAAAAGCATATATTAAGTGAAATTAAATTCGTTATTTTGGAGAACAGCAGAGAGTTTATGAAGGGTAACCGGGGAGCTCAGTAATCCCCTCACATGGTTACATGCGCTGAAGGAGAATATTCAATGGACAGAAAGGAAATGTTATTTTTTCCATTTACTCTAGGACCCTTTTCCTTTAATTTATTCCATTTGTATCATAGCTCATGAAATTACGATATTGTTTAGGATGGTTCTTTTGTATTTGATGGAGCAATATATAAGTTGAATTGATGGTAGCCCCATCATTATTGTAATTGATGAAGAATATACACAGTTCACCATGTGAAAAGCATGGATTTTGATTATGCAAAGCAAACCTTATACTTTTTACTTATTTTTCGGTTCTCTGAACTCTGATCATCTCAAAAGACTAACTAACCATCTGTATGTGTGAATTCCATTTGAATCAACGTTTTTATAACAGGAGAAAAACCTGGATTTAACTAATTTTATTAGTCAGTGCAAAGATCAATACAGCTCTGAACAGAATGCAATTGACTCGCCCATCAGGGCACAGTTTCCTCTGAAATTTGATCGATGCTGAACATTTCTTTTCTCAGATGTTGATGAACTGTACAAAGTACAATGACATCAGTAATTCAGTATGACATCACCTGGAGACTATATTTGTTGGGAAATGTAGATGGCCCAATTGGGGCACAAATCAGAAAACGAACACATCTTTACAGTGACCTTGTTCTTCAGAAATCTCTATTGTATATAATCAGAAAACCTCGTGATATTCTATCTCAAAACTACAGTTGATCATTGGCCACAGGCTTCAGCCTCAAAGTCAGGGAAGACGACAAACGCAATGGTCAGAGGGGCAACATAGATTGGTGAGTTAACTGAAACTTCCACTGGATACAATGGGGGATGTCACCATCTTCAGTGAGCTCAAGAGGAACTCCATTCAGCAACATGGTCGGGCAAAACGGTTCCCATCTTTCGCTGAGAGATGGTACTCTTCCCTCTTAGAAAAGCCATCGGAGGCTTTGCTCCCAACCCAAGAAACCGTTCTTTTCAGGCCATGGACAAAGGCATTGTCCTTCTGATCCCTCGCCCTTCTGCGAGATTGACATTTAGGTCGTTCCTGACTGAAACCATGAAGCCCATGGTTGTGCAGGTTCAGCAAGAGAAAAGCAACACCACCCTGTAGTAAAAATATTTTGAAATCCAAGAATCAGATATCTCTTAATTTGAAATCCCATAAAGCTCAGTAAAAAGCCGACATAACTGCGGTTGTGCATTAAGATTTCAATATTGTTTCCGTTAGTTGCTTGTGTGTAAGCGATCATTGGGTAATCAACATTGTGTTTCTAAGAAGACATCTGGGTAGATTTGTACCTTTGCTTTGCACAATGCACATAGGCACGCAAGTACGAAGAACCACTGATGTCTATGGAAAGAACACTCGTCCCCATGAGCCGATGCCACAGCAAGGCACTGAACAGATACTATGGTTTAGTCAATGCATATGGAAACAGTAAATCAAGTCTGTAGCAGCATATTTGGTACACAGACTTGCCTGTAGTAATCTGGATTTGGTACAAAAGTGTCCGTGTCAAGAAGACCGTAATTGCCACCAATCAGCGTCTGTCTACAATAAACCTTGGTGTCATACTTTGCTGACTGACCCAGCTGATCAAGATACCTAGTGGAAACACAGACGTGAAAATGATTAAAAATAATGATGGTAAAATGTGAGTATTTTTTTATGTGACAAGTGATCACCAGAAGCTATTGAGAAAAGTATTGGACACTAGTCGGCTGCCACTATTATATGCACCACCAGATTCGCCAACCCATGGAGCAGACCACGGTCCATGGCGTTGTATGGTGAGTTGGAGACTTCTGAATGTATCGGAGGTCCGACTCAGATACTGTGGGTTCAAAATTCTGTTTGGAACTTGTGGATCATTACCTAATCAACATTGAAGTTAGCACAATTATTTCCCCTCGATTCAAGACATAAAACAAAATTTTCTCAAGGAGTAGAGTTAAAATAACAATATCAGGACAGGACTCACCAGCACCAAGATTATAAATATGATGAGTCATTGCATTGAGAACATTTGGCCCAGAGACATCAAGAAGCTGGGCAAACCATTTTTGGTCATAAAATCCTCCTGGGGCTACAACCAATGGTTTGCTGGGATCTCCATATAACTCATTGATGATGGTTTGAAGTTCAACTAGGTCTTTTCCATATTGTTCAGCTGACACACTCGCACCAACTCCACTTCCACTCAATTCATTACCTATGACACGAACACGACATCATCTATAAGCATTACACGAATATAATATATTCCCAACACCAAGAGCATTAAACAAGAATTTTATAACATTGCATTACCAAATTCCCAAGAATCTATAGGATAGTTCATTGAAACCGTGTATTCAATGAATTCTCTGGCATTGCTAGAATTCCAGGGACCACTCCAAACACCTTTTCTTGTCTGCTGTCGTCCTTGAAGCGCATTGAGACCAAATGTAACAACTGCACTGAAGGGAGAAAATAATGTAGAATTAGGAAACACTAAACAGATGTGAAATAATATGCTATTTCAAATGCACACCTATGGGTATCCTTGATGTAGGTTTATGGAAAGAATAAGTTACAACATGTGGTACATTCGACAATGCATACTATAGTAAACCTCTTCAGAAAAAATGCTGAATGATAAATTAACAATTCTAGAAGGAAGGACTCACCCAGTATTCAGGAACAGATTATTAATATCATCCCATCTTTCCAAGGTTATGCATCCTTGAGAAAAACAAAAAAAGGCCACTTGAAACCTTTGTAAATGGGTCGCATGATGACCCTAAATTTGGTGTGCCATATAACACTTGATCTTGTAAGGAGCCTCCAACTCTGATTCGTAGTGGACTAAAGGCTATAAGAACAAGAGTAGAAAAGGAATAAATTCATGATGGAAATATGCTTAGTCATCATATTATGGAAAAGAATAGTTTTTTGTTTTTGTGTTTTGCAGCTTGGTAAATAAACATGTCATAGACTACCGAGTGGTACATTTTAGCAGCAGATCAACCATACATTAGATGTTAGGGTATACTCTAGCAATGTTTTGCTTTCTAAATTTAGGTAGTGTAAGAAATGATCTCCATATGTGAGTTCACCACTGAATGCTCCAGAATCACTCCATTAAGTAGTTAAAGATATTCACCTTGGATAGCTTTAGCCAACAAAGGATTAGTCAAGTCCTGGGAAAATTCACAAAAGAACCAAAAAAATTAGTTTTCGCCAGTACAACCACACATGATAAAACAGTTGTGTTGGGAACTAACCAAATTTAAGACAGAAGCACTTCCCCACGGGCATTGGTCATAGTTACACTTCTCTGGAGGCCACCAATCAATGGTAGCACAAACAAACGCATCACTCGTCGAAGCAATCGTCTCAGAGCCTCGAACAATGACAGTTACATCCGAGTAATCCTCTGATTGAACCCGCGCAGGCAGACAGAGCAGAGGCAAGAGAAAGAGAGACCATAACCTCATGCTTCCAGAACCTGCAAATGGTGGCATCAACCAAAAGGACACTTCACGATTAGAATGGCTTGGACTTATTTTAAATATGGGACATAGTTGGAAGGGAAAGGTCTAATTTCTACTCCATTAGTAAAGCTGAAAGTGACTCCTGCCGTTTCAACTTTGTCATATTATTATCTGTTCTTTGTTTTAAGAGGCCAGAATTCAGTACGTGGAACTGTTCAGCTTTCTTTATCTTAACTATTTAAGTAGACCACTTTGTTGATGTCTCAGTCATGAAGCTATGATTCGTCCTATGGCACTAAGGCACCTTGAAATATCTCCATTTTAACATGGAATCAAGATCATCTATGTCTTCGTTCATGTAAAGAAAAACTTTTTTTTTCCTCTGAGAAAGGAGGAATTTCATCAGTAGGATATAGAGAAGCCAAAGCACTGAAATCCACGAAATGCTCCTCTCCAATTGCTACCGAAGGCCCCGTGACACTATAATTGGCTCTTTTGAGATGGGAAATCATGAAGAAACCTGCACTCTCTCTTCCAAATCGAACAAGACTTTTTCTTAAGACTCGTATAGAGGGAAACTGAAGAATGAGGTCCCGCAGAAAGAAGGGGAATAGGAAGAGCTAAACCCAAGAGAAACCCAGCTGAATCCTCCAAGAGCAGTCCAATTAGTCCATGGAATCAATCACACAGAACTCTCTCCCCTGCTCCCAACAAACAACTCAACAACATCGAACTATTAACTGAAATGAAACAGCGCTACATCCAAACACCCGTGGCAACTCGCTGCGGATTTTATCTACTGAACCGAGTGAGTGAATAGAGCTGAAATCCAAGAGAGCCGGGAGGGAAAAGGCCAATTAATTATTACCTGAACAACCGCAAGGAGTCCAAGGACGGCCGCGAGTCGGCTCAGGTGCGTGCGTGCTCCCCAGAACTTCCAAGAACAGGACCTCCTCTCGTCCCAATGTAGGCGGCCGGACAAATCAAGAAAAGCTCGAGCCTTTCGCCGCAACCCCAGACCAGCCCCCGTCCGTCAGCTGGAACCAGACGCGGCCGGGGCGTGGTGTCTTTTTATGAACGACGCGGGCAGCTCTTCGTTCGCGGGGAAGAAGAGAAGCGGCTGCAGCCTGCAGGTTCTTGAGGAAATCTCGGCGGGCGGTGGTTGACGCTTCGCTTTGTACTCCTACTGTGGTAGTCTGTAACTAGTACTCTCTCCTCTCCTCCCTTCCAAGCTACTCTCCCTCCCTCCCAGCTACTCTCCCTCCCTCCCTTGCCGAGAGGAGAGAAAGCTACGGAGCTCCTAATTAAGTAGAGTATACACGAACAAACTAGTGGATTAATTTCACTAGCAAACAGCGATGGGTTTGTTGTTGGCATCATCACTGGTGTCCTAAAAAGTCACGGCTGCGTTGTTGTTTTCAGGGAGTCTGTGCGTTTGTTTTGAGGGCAGAGGACTCCTCACCAGAATCTGAAGGCAACATAGCTGGGATTAATAAACAATCTACACCAGAATCTGAAGGCAACATAGCTGGGATTAATAAACAATCTACAACCACTGTGTCTGGACCTTGGAGGAAGGCGGGCTGGATTACATGGGGAAAAAAGAATCTAAATGTTCCATTCGCTTTCTTGAAATTTGGTTGAAATTTGGTGAGTCAATTATATGCAGCTGTAGGCTGCAGCATCAGACTTTTTCTGACCATCATTTGTTCCTATGCAACTTCTCAGCAGCAGCAGCTTGTAGGCGCACGGCTACGAGAGCTGGTCAGTTGGTCAATGGTGGCAGCAGGTTAGTACCAGACATGTGGGCCCCATGACCCAACCGGCGACATGGCAGGCAATGGTACAGTTATCTGCATTCAGCAAGCAAGCACTATTGGTGAAACAAAACAGCATCAAGGTGAGGTTAGGATGGCAATTCGGAAAGATGGAAATGACAATTGTCATCCAGATCCATGGCTTGAAGAAATAGCAAGGGCTGGCTGGCGGCTTCTGAGACGGGGATTGTGGATGTTTGTGCTTGCTGATGATGCAATGATTCAAGTCGGAAGTCAAAGTCTGACGTTTGATTCTGAAATGGTGAAGATGGGGCGGGCGTCGTCCATGGAAGTCAAAGATGAACCAAATCCTCATCACCCTTGTGGACGCAAGATGAGATGAAATGCAGGCCGCTTTCTATCCACTTTCCTCAGCGTGCAACTTGCAGCTGGGGAAGCTTTCCCTTGGTTAGTTGCAACCTTGACCTTTGCATGCTCTGATGAATGATGATCTGATCCTTATCCTTTCCAGCAGACCTCTCACGTCAGTCACACCATGATGTGCACGTCAACTCAACGGCCACTACAGTACTGTGTGATAGTGATAGCGATTCTGTCAGAAATTTTTGTTAGCTCAAAAAGATATGTTAAATTGTTTGGTTTGATTATGTTTGCATAATCATGCATGTTGTTAAAGCATCCTCACCTTCATTATACTGTCATTCTGATGTCACATGATGCACTGTTCCTTGTAGTAGATACGTCACCTTCATTAGTATCTTGTTAATCACCACTGTCTTCATCGGTATTGATCTCTCTCAGTCACACGCTGCATATGTTGATTCTTTCTCACTTGGTACAAGTGCCGTGGATAACCGGAAGATGCTCCAAATTAAAATGGCTACCATGCCACGCTGCCACGCAAGGCATGCTCATCCATCTATCCATTTCAATCCAAAAGCACGTCATGTGTGCATCATGTTTCATTTGCCACTTACACAAATGATAGGATATGCTACAGATATGCTAATCTAATCCACTCTGGAATTTTTTTTGGATGCTTCAACTGCTCCAAAATGACAACTCTCTCTCTCTCTGGTTGGGTGGGGTGGCTAGCTGCTGATTCCTCGAATGTTGACTTTGTATTTTAGTACATTCGTCAATCGTATTTTTTTTTAAGATGGAGGGACTAGTATTGGACATTGGCATGATCACAAAATAAATAAATAAATAACGACGAGTAATAATTCATTGTTTTTGTATAATCCATTTGTTTTTCAAAAACATCCGCCATTATTTGAAGTATTCCTCCGTCCCAGAACGATTGTCGTTCTGGGAACGGGCACATGGACCAAGCACATAGGCTTCCAGACCTACGAGCCCAAAGTTCTGCAGAACGGGAGGAGAGAGCATGCAGAACGAGAGAATGAGTGGATGGGAGAGTCTCTCCGTGTGGTCCCGAGTGAATGCAGGAGCTCGTGGTGGTTGTCAGTGCATGCAGCAGGGCTAGAACGACAAAGTCTTTGGGACACCGGACAAATGCTAGAACGACAATCAGCGGGACAGAGGGAGTAGTCATTAATTATTCCCAAACGTGGACAAGAAACATAATACTCGCTTTGGAAGATCCACTTTGAATTTCGAATGCATCCAATCCTCTTTCGCCCATTATTTGTTTGCCAGGTCTGACTCGTTCAATCAACAACTCCAAAATTGGCAAATTCCAAATCATAACCTGCTTAATTACGTGTTGAACATCTCTCACCATCTGATCTGCCTCGTTCTTCCTTATAACGTTGACTCTGAAATTTATTTTTTATTTTATTCATTATTCATAAGAAAAAAAGTGCGACTCTGAATTCCATTTTGTTTGCACAAACAGTGCAAGTATGGGTCTGGGCCGGTCTTCAAGAGCCCATTCACAGAAGTTTGGAGTGCTCGAGGTTTGTATGGGCCTAGGTGGCTCTTCTGTTTCTTGTACTACCTCCGGTTGATCCAAGAACCCATTCACAAAGGTTTTAGCTACTGGATGACTTTGACCTAGTCAACTTTTCTATCTCGCTTGGACCCGGTCTCTCCATGGTCAATGGTCCAGTCAAGCCAGCAAGAAAGTTCAAAACAGTCTTGAAACTTAAATTGAGCATATGTAACATATGATATACTCCCTCCGTTGCAAATTATAAAATGGATGTACCAAATTAAAAAGGAGATCACTATCACCTGCACGCGTAGGAAATTGACTTCTAGCCTGCACACATTTTTGTAGCATATTTTTTAGTTACAAAAAAAAACTCAAAAGCTTCCACTTCGCCCCCGCATTTTGCCACCACCACCCGCCGCCGCCGGCTAGGGTCAGTTGGAGCTCCGGCCAAACCCTAGCTCGTCGGCGGCCGCCCTCTTACCCTCCCCTCCCCCCTTTGCCACCGTCTTCTCCGGCTCCAGCTCGCCGCTACCATCTTCTCCAACTCGGCGAGACTCTCCCGCCCGGCACGCCCGATCACCTCCGCTCCGCCAACCGCACCTAAGCCGCCCGTCCACCATTCCCACCGCCTATCCTACCTATCTCCCCAGCCGGCCATTCTATACCCCACCGAAAAGCTCACCAAAGTTGGAAAAAGTTCGCGGAACCCTAGGTTGCCGAGTTGGAGGAGAAGGAGAAGAAGAGAGGAGAGGGGAGGAAGAGGAGGCCTACCTCGACCCGATCCGTGGCTCGCCACCACCGGATTGGCGAATCCGCCACCTCCGCCACGGATTCGGCAGATTAGCGCCGCCACCTTCATATCCGGCCCTACGCCGGATTCGTCATGTCCGCGAGTTGGGGAGGTGGTAGGGGCGTGGGGTTGGAGGAGGAGGGAGGTGGAGGCGGGCACACCGGTGCGGGCATGGCCTTTGATGGCGTCGGACATGGGGTTGGAGGAGATGGTGGCGGCGGGCATGCTCTCCGATGGCGGCGTGGGGTTGGAGGAGATGTCTAGGTAGCCGAAACGGGTGGTGGATTGATTGTGCACCCCCTTAGCCTGATCTGCGTGTGCGTTATTTAGTATTTAGGAATTAAAAAAGTAAAAGTGACTTACAATTTGAAAGGGAGGGAGTATTGCCAAAGGGGTCCTAGCCTAATGGATAGGATGCTCGGCGGCACTCCACAGTCCGAGTTCAAATCCCGTGGGGAGCGAATTTTTAGGCTGTGGTTAAAAAATTCCCTCATCAGTCCCGTGTGCCAAAGCACTAATTAAGAGCTCGCCCAGGTTCCGTATGAATCGAGCTATGGGATCCAGTTGGTATATCGGCCCGAGGGGTTACGATGTCGGCCCAGAGCTCCGGTCGGTATACCGGCTCAAGGGTTCGGTGTAATTTTGGCCTTGTCTTCTCCAAATGGATTGAGGATCGTAGTTCCCATGGGCTTGAAGTTCCTAGTGTCAAGGCGGGACTGGGGTTCGGGGATTTTCTCGGCGGGGGAAACCGATGTTTCTTCTTAAGAACAATGCCGGTGGGATGGTCTTTCCCCACCCGACCGAGTTTTTTTTTAAAGGGTGAGAGTATTACTTTTGCTATTGAGAGAGTGAAAATTTCAGGAGTAACGTATGAACAAATCTGCTAGCATATGCGTACATGCAGTGTGTAGTTTTAACTTTTAAACTCAAAATGCTGTGAAAAACAAAAAACATAGGAAACATCGACAGAAGGTTAGCACCATATCCAGAAATCAAGTCACTTAACTTAAACTTTAAACTGGTTTATCCTTTCCATTTCCTTTTTGAAACAAGCTACTTTAAAATCATTAATTCGAGTAACTTGCGTATTTATCTTCGATACATTTTTTTATTGTAGCTTTAGAGTTATGTTTTTTTCTTCATAGCTGTAAAAAATATACTAAAGTATACCATATTATATGTTTTTTTTTTATTTACTATGATTTTTCAAAACTACTTTAGAGGGGTAATTTAACCGGTTTTTGGAAAGTTCATGGGGGGCAAAATAGATCGTTTCATAGGTTAGGGGTTATGTAATCCACCCCTCATAATTGGGGTGTGATATAGACTTTTTTCAATTGACAATTGATTTAACTCCTCACATATCCTGCAACGATTTCCCCAAAATTCCACACCTAATTGCAGCTAAATGGAGCGCATGGAAAATATCAATAAAATCACTCGAAAATAGCTGAAAAAGAAAAACGGGAGACAGAATAGATACGCAAAGACAAGATCACGACACCATGAAACGAACTGGAAAACAAAGCCTAGAGGCCGTGAGCACACCTAGGAGTGCTCTTTCTATGAACAAATTTACACAAAAATCGGGTGACCTCTCACAAAACAGAGCAACTAGAAATAAAACTCTAAAGGATAAACGACAAAAATAGAGAACAAATTTACACAAAAATCTGGTGACCTCTCACGAAGCAGAGCAATTAGAGATAAAACTCTAAAGGATAAACGGCAAAAAGGAGAGACAACTTGAGATGGAGGGTTGCCCCTCTCTATATATAGTTTTGGCCCTAATGACCAAACTATCCCTACCGATACATGGGCCAACACCAATTGGGGGCATATTGGTCCGACTTCGAGGATATTACGATCCGACGGCCACCACCTTCTCCTTTGGTTGCTTCGCCGACGTGAATTCCCGATGTCGCCACGTGTCGTCCTTTCAACATTGGAACCTCCACCCGGGTTTTGAGGCCCAAACTCACGAACCGACCGCCGATGGTTTTCGGGCCCAAACCACCAAACCAGCCGCGAGTAGCGTATCACGCACGCATCCCCATGCTCCGACATGTGTCACCGCCGTCCTCGACCGCCCGGCGCCAAGTCTTCTAAGCTGCACGGGCGCCAAGTCTTCTAAGCTGCCCGTTCGACTTGCACGTCCGCCGCCTTGACTTGATCGACACAATCACTCCTCCTGGGCGTCGCAGACTTGTCGATGTCCCAAATGTCAGCCACCATGGCTGACCACCCGGCGATCCGGTCCCTCGATCCAAGCCTCATGTCCGCCCTTCACCTTGCCGCCGGCCACCGTCTCGAGCTTCGACACCTACACAACACAAGCCGAGAAACAACGTCTTCCGACACACCGCGTGTGTTGGGTAAGGGTAACCAAAGTACAAAGAACAAGAAAATAGAATGAAAAATGTTGACTTGTTGACAATGACTCATCACACAAGCTAAACACAAATGGCTAGAATCAACCATGTGCTCGCAAGCTCTAGTTCTCTTCTTCTTTTTCTTTTTGTCTTGATTTTGAGGAAAATCTGTGCTTGTTTAATTTTTGCTGTGATTTGGTGTTATTTTTAGAGGACATGTGAGGAGGTATCCCCAATTCACAATCACCAATTTGTTGGATCACTTCACGATCACTCGATTCAATGATTTTACCTAAAAAAATTCCCTTTATAGGGTGTCTCGTTTTATCTGAATTTAATCTCAAAACCTTTGTTGGTTGTGGTATCTTGTTGAGATGGATGTCGGATGATCGTTGTGAAGTCGTGTTCCAAAATCTCAGCTTGGTTGGATTTGATTTAATATATAGGGTGTGTTTGGTTGTGATGTCAATGTAGCCCGGCTAGCCCAATCTAGCCCGGCGAGAGTTAGCCTCGCATCAATCAAACCATCTCCACTTGTTTGGTTGCTTTTGGTTTTGGTGGCCCATTGTAGCCCGACTTAGAGATTGGAGTGTTTGGTTAGCTGGTTTCTTTGGATAGGGTCACCTCTTCTACGGCTTGGTGAACTTACCCATGGTGGAGCCCACACGTCATACACATTTTCCCATTCTCCCTCTTCCTCGGTTCCTCTTTCTCCCACTCGCTTCCGGCTTCCCGATTCCACTCCAATGGCGTCTCCAAATCCGCCCGTCCCCACAACATCTCCAAATCTGCCCCGATTCCACTCCAATGGCGGTTGCGGCGGTCATGATCAGCGAGGTCGGCTGGCCAACGAACGGCGACACGCACGCCACGGCGGCGCCGTGGAGTGCTTCGGCGGGGGCTCCTCAAGCTGGCGGGCGGTGGCGAGGCACGCCCGCTCCGCCTGGCGCAAGCATCGAGACGCGGCGACTTCCGAGGGGGGCTCGCCGTTGTCGCCCGCGAGGATATGTCGCGAGGCACATGCAACTTCAGCGTGTAGGTCGCCGGGTCCGGGCGCCACCGTGGTCGCGCGGGCGGGGGGGGACGGCAACGCGCCATCGCCGCCCACGCCGAGGGAGTGAGCCGCCCGCCTATCGCTAGCACCGAAGCCGTACGCACAGATGCCGACGAGGGCGCGCAGAGGAGCGGCGCCGCGCCTCCCAGCCGGGATCCGCCGCGGACGAGGAGGATGACTAGCGCCACGGTGGTGGCGCCCAGCGGGTGGCGGCACCGGGCGAAAGGAGACCGCGCGCGCCGTGGGCAGGGCGAGATGCGGCACCGGCGAAGGAGGCGGTAAGGAGACACGTGGGGGAAGCGGTGAGGCGCCGCTACGCTGTGAGCGGAGCCCCGACCAGAGCCCCGCTGAGCCCGGCCGTGAATGAATTGCACCCCCGCACCGATCGTGGCCTCGCTACGATGGTACGGTTGGCCCAATGTGGCCTCGGGCTATCTCCACGAGTTTGGCAACCAAACAATTAAAAGTGAGCCTAATCTGACCTGGCTACCTAATATTCCTCGCAACCAAACACAGCCATACTTTCTGCTTTGTCCCGTGAATCCCGTGGTGTAAGCTTGCATGCCGGTAAGTTTCCGGATGACCAAAATGCCATCCGCACATACATGTTTTTACGAGAGTAGATTTTTTAATTAAATTTATTAAGCGTTAGAAGAACCAGCAATAGTTTAGGAGACAAAATGGAGGAGAGGAAAAAATAAGAGCAAAAAGAAACAATTTTTGGACCCACAGATAAAAAGTGCAAGAAAATTTGTTCTGCCCACCCATCTTCAATCTCACATCTCACTATTCTTCTGTTCTTTAGACTATCATCCCTCACTGTAATTAACCCTTCTCGTTTTCACGAATGACAAATGTAGACGAACGACAAAAGTCCACCTAACTATGTGCATGTCGCAACTCAACACGGCTCAATGCACACAAGGAGCGTGACCTTTCTCAACCTCATAACAGCTACAACAAAATCTACTTCCTCCATGGTTGAAAAGGAAGACGTTTTAGAAAAGGCTTGGGTCAAACATTTGGAATATAAATTATTAATAACTTTTAAATCGTTGAGTTTATAAATGTGAAAATCATATCAATAGATTTTTCTTGAAAAATACTTTCATAAAATATATACATATAATTTTTTAATAAATATTTTTATAAAAAAGAAGTCAAAGTTGTGCTTTGGAGACCATGTTACTGTCCTAAACGTCTTCTTTTTCAACTATGGAGGCAGAGGAGTACCATATATATGCTGACTGTTCAACTCATGGGCATGTTTGCTAGTTCTGAATAAATGGTGGAGCATGCAGCAAAAAGTGCAAAACAGTTTGAAAATGTTGTTTAAGGAAACTTAGACACAAATTCGTGGCCACAACCGCTCCTCCGTTTGGCTGAGGGTCGGTTTCATGAGAGAGAGAGAGTCAGAGAAAGAGAGGCGTGCTTCCATATTACCGTCTCCAGTCAGAGAAAGAGCGGCGTACTGAATGTGATTTTTTTACAACTAGGTGCACATGCACCCATGCTCGGACCACCTGGATACGCATTGTGATCCGTGCTTGCACGCTTCTCAGCGCAAATACGTATTGGGAAGTGTGTGAACACGAATGACAATGTGTATCCAAAGAGAGTCTGGAGCATGGGTGCATGTACACCTAGGTGTAAATTTAACTTAGCCGAGGCAAGTCTCCAAGTCAAGTCTCCCTCTTATATTGACAAGAATTGGGCGTGACTAAGACGTCATCTTTTTTACACGAATAGAACCACTACCAGCAACCATCTTTAGTTGAGAGCCAGAATGTGATGAGAGCTAGTGATCGATTCTAAGATGGAGATTGCCTTCTCTGCAGTTGTGGGAGAAATCGTCCATCGATCCATATCTTTCGTCCTCGATAAGCTCTCAAAGGAGAAGGAGATGACCGATGACGGCCTCTATGCCCCTGCCCTTTGATGAGCACCTTCGCCACAAGCTGTTGCGGGTTCGTATCATCGTCGAGGAAGCAGAAGGGCGGCAGATCAGGAATCAAAGCCATGCTACAGCAGCTAAAGGTTCTACGAGCTGCCATGTACAGAGGCTACTATGTGCTGGACACCTTCAAGAACCAAGCTTCTCGAGGAGAAGAAAATAATGGAGTTGTGAGTCACTCTTTTGCTCTCTCCAAGTTCAATCCTGCCAAACGTATCCAGTTGTGTGCTGGGCGCGGACCAAGTTGCCAAGGAGGTGAGAAAGAGCTACATCAAGTGTTCCGATCCCTACAAATACTCATCGCCGATTCGAGTGAGTTCGTCATGTTTCTAAATGGTTGTCCTCCATTGTTGTGCCGCCGGCCATATAGCACGTACCTGGTCATGGAGAAGTGTATGTTCGGTCGCCATGTTGAAATGGAACACATAATCAACTTTTTGATGCAAGAGAGTTGTCATGGTGCTACTGGAAATTATCTGGACGTCCTACCAATTGTTGGTCCAGCGAAAGTTGGTAAAAGCACCCTTGTTGAGCACGCGTGCCTTGACGAAAGGGTACATACGGCCTTTTCCCACATACTGTTTCTCACAGAGGAAGACCTTAATGCAGCAAGGTTTGCTTCTATAAGAGATGGTGGCAGGGTAAAGCATCAAGCTATTAATGCCTCAGATAGAGCCGATGAGAGGCTTTTGGTTGTTGTTGAGGTGAATGGAGATATCCATGAGGATACATGGAGTAGTATGTGTTCAACATTCAAAAGGCGCACTACAACTGGTGCCAAGATCATAATCTGTGGCCGGTCCAACAAGATCACAAGATTTGGGACAACACAAGCTCTCAAGGTGGAATACCTAACTCAAGAAGCGTACTGGTACTTTTTCAAAGCTCTCGCATTCGGAAGTGCAGATCCTGAGGAAGAACCAAGGCTCACACCGATGGCTATGGAGATTGCCAAGGGACTGAATGGCTCTTTCATAGCTGGGAACATCATGGCTAGCATGCTAAGAGATAATTTCAGTACAAAGTTCTGGGGCATGGCTCTGTCATGTACCAAAGAAGTTAGCCGGAGATACAACTTTATTTTTGGTGCTCATCCTGTTAGTCCTCTGCAAAACAGAAAGCTAGTTCAAAGGTTAGATGGATCTAATGATTATTGTTTGGTGTTTAATGACTATCAGGTTGTTTCTGCCCATGACGATGAATCTCCCATGATAACGTTTCAAGAGGTTTTGTCGGGGAGTGTTGAACCGCATGGGAAATTTGATGTTGTGGCATGGAGATCGCCCATTGCACCACACTACAAATACATTTTTAGTTGTGAGATACATAAGGCACCTGTGCTAGGTGTCCGGAAGAAGCGCAATCTTAAGGGCCATTATTGATATCGTTTCTCTTGTATGTGGTGAGAGAGAGAGAGAGAGAGAGAGAGAGAGAGAGAGAGAGAGAGAGGTATTGTATATGTATTGTATTTGTACCTAATAATTTTGATATTTGGTTTTGCATCTAAATTCGAGGTGTGTTGTGTATGAGCAGATGTATGTTGAAATTCATCCTGGCTAGATTTATATGTGTACGTAATCCAACACATGATATTAGGTTGGTGAGTATATTAACTACAATTATACTCCCTCTGTTCTAATTTATAATTCATTTGACTTTTTTTAACCCTAAGTTTGACCACTGTCTTATTTAAAAAAAATTTGTGTAAACATAGTCAAATTTAAGTCATTCTTAAGGACCTTTTGTTGATAAAGAATGCCACAACAAAAGAAGTGATATTGTGCCCAAATTTTTGAATAAGACGAGTGGTCAAACTTGAGGTTAAAAAAAAAGTCAAACCAACTACAATTTGAAACAGATTTAGTACATTAGAAATGTTGACCAATGAAAATTGGCACGTTTTATAGGACAAGGTAAGCAAGGAGTCAAATTGATACGAGTCCTTGACTAAAGAATGATGAACGATTTTGAAGATGATTTTAGGCTTTTCTGGTTATGTTCCAAACTCATATATGTTTGATTGTCCTAATGGCTAACTAACGGTGTACCATTGTGTTGCATTGCGTGGAAAATTGTGTTCTCGTTTGGCTTTCACATCTTACTGTTGTGTTGCATTGCGTGGAAATATGGGCATTCTAGTTAAGTCAAGGACTTAATTCGGATGGATATATGTTCTACCACAGAGCTCAACTGCACGCTGAAGGATTTGATATTGTGGATGTGAACTAAACGGGCACATATGATCCTGATTCTGTCAACACTGGTTAGATTTTTTTTAGATAATGGCATTCCAGCCTCTATGTATCCGCTAGAAACCGATACATACACAACCAACCTTATTATAAAAACTAAAAAGAAAGAGATAACTTAATTTAGTACACAAAATTGGTACTAAATTAAGGTCGCCTGTAACACAAATCTAGCGACAGCAAGCCTCCAAACATACAGTAAGATTTGCAAAACCGAAGACAAAATCCTCAACCTTCACAAGGATCTCCAAGACGACGCCCAGAGAGTATGCGACGCCGATGGCGCCACCGACGCCCATCCAAGACAGGATAAGGTTTTCACCTAGCGATCCGGCGAGACAGGAGCACCAAGACAACACTTCCATGGAAGTCAACACTGGTTAGATAAAAGACATGTTTTTTTGTTTTATTGATTGTGTTCGCATTCCAAATTTCTAATTGCCACTTAGCAGAGTTTGTGGACCAAAATGGCCTTTGCACAAATATGTTGTTGAGCATCCTCGCCTTCAACGTCATTGTGATGTCACATGATGCATTCCTTGTTGATATTGTAGGAGTATGTTGTTAATAATATCATCATGGTCTTCATCCATGTTGATCTCTCCCGCTGAATATGATGGATTCTTTCTCACTTTTTCATCTTATAAGTTTTTTGTAATACATGCTAATATAATTCCAACATGTTTCTCCAACATCTTCGTTCAAATGTTGACTCTGAATTTATTTTATTAAAAATATGTGAACTCTGATTTTTTGAGGCAAAACCAAAGCTTTATTCATATAGCATGGTTTACTGAATTACAAACGCCATCCGTGTCGAAGAAAACTAGACATACCTGCCTGGTGCTGATAAGAGCAGACTCCTAGCAATTACATAAGCATCAACATTGGAACTCCTATTCTCGTGAACAAAAACAGCAGCCGTGAAGTCATTTGATCTGATCTTGATTTCTTTGACAATTTGCCCATACAATCCCATTCCTGATCCTGCAAAGTTTTGATGACATTCGCACAGTCCGAGGCAAGCTTGAACGATGACAGCACCAAATCGCTAGCAAGGTCAAGGCCTTTCCCCGCAGGCAGTACTTCTGCAATTTCAGGTTCAGAGATCCCATCGATCACAAGTCCCGACGCTCCAAGGAAGTTACCCTCCTGATCTCTTTTTTGCGCCGCCGCAGCAGCCCTTTTTAGCATTTTTTGATAGAGCGGCATCCACATTTGCTTCCATAAAACCAGTCCCTCGGTGATATCCATCTTCGATCTCCCTCCGTGCTGGGCATTTTGGGTACTAGTTCTCATGTTTCTTGTTGGCTGAATAGATTGTAGCTCATCACAATACCTTGTTATGAAAGAATGCATTGAAAGCGGGCTTTGGAATAAATTTTCATGAATCACTTTCCCTCGAGCATACCATATTGCCAAAAGAGTCACCACAACCTGCACAACATCAGTGTGAGACAAGGTTTCAAAAACACTTGCCAGCCATCCTTTGGGGTCATTATCTTGGAGTTCACTTAGGAATTCTACTGTCTCCTCTTTTTCCAAGGCCCAAACACACTTAGCCATGTGACACTCTAATAGAGAATGTTTCCAAGAATCGTTAGCTCCACAAATGGAGCAACTCCCATGGTCAGCCATGTTTCTGTGATGGAGCACATCTGCTGATGGTAGGGAACTCTTTGACAGCCTCCACAGAAAAATACTAACTTTCAGAGGGACCGTAACCTGCCATAACGCTCTCCATTCATCCTCCGCTTTCTTCTTATCAGATATTGCTGCATTTTCGGACAGCATACGCCTATGACTAAGCATCTCGTATGCTGAACGAACCGAAAAGAGACCGGTCTTCTCATAATGCCAAGCCCAGAAGTCGGTTTCGTTTCTGAACCTTAGTGGGATGTTTCGAATAGCATCAACATCCATTGGTGAAAAGTACCGCTACAATTTAGCCAGGTCCCAAGACTTTGTTGATTGATCGATCAGCTCACTAACCCGCTGAGGTGGATTAGGATCTGTGCATGAAACCGGCCTTCGTAAGCTATCAGATGGAACCCAATCCATCTTCCAAATTAGAGTATCCTCACCTGTGCCAATTCTCCTGATCAAGCCCAACTTGAGCACTTCTCTCCCATCAAGGATAGACCGCCAGATCTTAGAAGGTGAAGAACCAAGCCTGGCCTCCAAGAAATCTTCGCGAGGGAAGTAAACTGCCTTTAGAATCCTTGCACTCAGGGATGTCAGATCCAAAAGAACCCGCCATGCTTGCTTCGCTAAAAGAGCCATATTGAACATCTCAAAATCTCTGAAGCCTAATCCACCCCAGAGTTTAGGTATGATCATATCATCCCAATCTACCCAACAAGTTTTTCTCTTTCCTGCCTTATTGCCCCACCAAAAGTTCCTCACTAAACTTGTCAAATGGTTGCAGAGGCCCCTCGGTAGCTTGAAACAAGCCATGGAGTAAGTAGGGATTGCTTGAACAACTGACTTGATAAGAATTTCTTTGCCAGCTCCAGACAAGCATTGTTCCATCCACCCTTGAATCTTGCTCCATACTCTGTCCTTGAGGAATTTGAAAGCCCCATTTGTTGACGAGCCAACATCTGAAGGCATTCCCAAGTACTTTTCACTAATGCATTCATTATGAACATTTAGCACGAGTTTAATGTCATCTCTGATCACCTGTTGACACTTCTTGGCAAAATGTATAGACGACTTTTGCTCATTTATCTGCTGCCCGGAAGCATCACAATATTTCTGCAAAGCATCTTTTACCACCACCGCACTCTCTGTATTAGCTCTAAAAACAGCAGGCTATCATCTGCAAAGAGAAGGTGGCTAACCATCGGAGCCGATGGTGCAACCTTAATTCCTTTCTTACCGCACTCTCCGTATGAACTTTGAATCCAATTTCGTCGGCCCCAAACAGTTTCATTTCCAAATATGGGCCTGGCCGATCTTCTCTTTCTAGTATTTCCAGGTTGCTCCAAGAGCCCATTCACAGAGGTTTTAGCTCCTCGATGGCTTTTGACCTGGTCAACTTTTCCATCTGGCTTGGACCCGGTCTCTCCATGGCCAATGGTCCATTCAAGCCAACAAAAAGAATAGTCTTGAAACTTAAATTGAGCATATGTAACATATGAACGAATTTGCGAACATAAGCAGACATGCAGTGTGTAGTTTAAACTTTTAAACTCAAAATGCAGTGACTAAAATGAAATAAAAAAAGAAAACATAGGAAACGTTGACAGAAGGTTAGCACCATATCCAAAAATCAGATCACTTAACATAAAGTTTACACTGGTTTATCATTTTCATTTCCTTTTGAGAAACAAGATACTTTAAATCATTCCAGTAACTTGCTTACTTATCTATTATCTTTAGTACAATGCCAAGCCTTGCACAGACACAAAACCTGTACGATTTTTTTTTTTTTAAAGTACTACGAACTCTACTTTGATCATGTACCATCCAGCACGGAAAACAGAAAACCCCATGAGAAAACTCAACTATATGGGAACGAGCAAACTTCAAGAACGGTGATGATCACGCACACTGCAGATCAAGAAGCGCTCATGGCACGACACCTGCTGCCATAGCCGGAGTAGCAGCAGCCTTGCTGGTTTCCTGCAACGAGATGACGGTCTCGAAGGCGCCGACGAGCGCCTTCACCTTGCTCTTCCTCGCCTCCGCGACGAGCCGGCTCGCCGTCTCCTCGATCACGTTGTTGAACAGCCCCGGCTCCTGCTTTTTCGTCTCCTTACCGTCGTCCTGCCGCCGCCGCAGCACGACGACCTCGGCACCCGCGTCTTCGCTGCAGCGCCGCCGATCCTCCGGCTGCTGCTGGTGATCCTGCCGCCTCTGTTCCTGGCTGTCGTCGCGTCTGCCGTGGCTATGGCAGGCCTGAACCGGAGACGTCTCGGGTGCTGCCGCTGCTCTCGTCGGGGTTCACTACCTTGCCCCGCCGGAACGTCAGCTTGCGAGGTGGCTGTGCTGGCACCACGGTGCTCGAGCTGGTGGTGGGCGCAGGCTTTGGCCTCCTTGCCGTTGCAGTTCTTGCAGTGTCGAGTTTTTCTGCAGAAAGGGAAGCTGAGAAATTGTCATCCTCGTGCAGCACAAAAAATCAGTTTACATACAAAGAAGATTTGCCAAAAATTAAGGCCTTAGTGTATGTTGGCTTCAGAATCATTATTTACCAAAAAAATCAGAAAAGAATTTACCCAAAAAAAAGTAAACTTACATTAAGGAGAAGAAATGCATCGGTTCAGAAATTGCATAGAGAAGCAGAAATGCACACAAGCTCATTCAGAAAAAAAATGCATCGAGTAGAGTAGAGATGCATAAAGTTGTAAATTTGTACCTTTGCGAAGTCGGATCTCTTTGTTGTTAGTCTCCAGTTTCGGCACTTTTGCTGAAGCCGTCTTCAAAATTCTCTGTTTAGCCTCCTTAGCATCAGTACTAGAATTTTCTGTTCCAGAAATCTTCTTGACGCTGTTGATTGGGGGAGCAATTTTCTCTTTTCTGACTGTCCTCAACTTTACACCCGTGAGAGACTTGCCAGACAGGTTTATCGATCGAGACAGTTTCAGTGGACCTGTTTTTACCTTTCTTCTCTCTTCTTTGGAAGAATTTGAGCATTCTTGCCAACATTGTTCCCCGTCATCTTCCTGTCGATTTGTTTCCCTGAAGAAAGTGATGGAGACGGCGCAGTATTCGTTGTTGAATCCTTTAGCTTTGCTAACCTAGAAGGTTTTGCAGACGAATCCTTTGGTTTAGATGCTGAGGGCACTTTGATCTCATTAACTTTTGCACAGCTGATGTAACTGTAGGCCTGAATTTTCTCTCTGGGTTACTGAACTTGGAGGTAGCAGTAGCTTCTGCAGGTTTTCTTGCTGTCTTTGGTCCACTGGAGTTGTCAACTCCTGTACGAGTAGATGTCAAATGCGATGTTCTTCCACTTTTCTGACTTGAACCTTTGTCTCTCATCGTACTCAATGTGGCCTTCGCCTTCGATTTTACAGACCCCTTAGGCAGACTCTCTGATTTAGTTCCAAGCTTGGCTTGTTCAAACTTCTCAGAGGCTTTTGCTGTCTGAGTAGTCCTGCTATCTGAACTTGCACTCTCATTTGCTGATTGATCAGGCACATGATCCACTTGTGATTGTTCCTCTACTCTGCATACATCGTCAGTGGGCAGAATGGTATCCTCAATGTGTTCGTCGGATTCATCAATGTCCTGGATAGCTAATGGCATCTCCAGCTCAATGCTTTCAGGTCCATCCAACGACTCTCTGTCTCCACAGTCTGTCACATCATCATGTGTGACGACGAAGCATTCTGCATCAATTGGCAGGGTTCCAGCCACAACAAGTTCAGGCGCTTCAGCTGATGAATCTTCCACGTGAGGAATGATCTCGGATTGATCAGGTACTTTTTCAAGTGGTGCTTTCAGAATGATGAATTCAGGCTTATCAGGAGGAGTACTGTTACCACCTTTTACATGAGAAACCTTGAGCTTCTGGTCCTCCTTTGTTGGTCTGTTTTTCTGTGGTAGCATGATTTGAACCCGGTCGCGTTCCATGTTCCCAGTGCTTGCACGGCGCAATTGCTTTCGACTAATAGGCCAGTACTTTTGGGTTCAGAGGAATGCTGGATCCCATACTTGCAGTTGTCATGGCAAGAGCTCGTGGATGCTCTCAGGTAATGTGGGACCGGCTTCTCCTTCCTCTTGACGCCAGGTGTCATGCTGCCGCCATCCATGATTACTGGAGAATTTATCAGGTCTTCGCATTTTGGTTCAGTTGATGCAGGAGTGGAGGCGCCGGCCTCTTTGATCACTTGTTCAGTCATTATAAGCACAGATGCTGCAATTGCAGACACAGATGTCAGCAACAACAAAAAAAGGGTGATATAGTGATCTCAAACACAAGCACATAACCGCCCAAAAGGAGTGTGTTCACAATAAATCATATGTATATATTTTCCTTTAAAAAAAAAAAACAAACTGTTGCCTATCATTGCCCTATTATTTGGTGCCTGAATTCACCTTTTCAGGGTCTTCATTGCAAAGTACATAGAACTTGTTGCAAAAGTACAAAAGAAAGCATTCAGGGAGCTGTTGATTCCCCTATGGTTCAACTAATTCCCACTAAACCAAAAGCACAGATGCTGCAATTGCAGACACAGACGTTAGCAACACAAGAAAGGATGATATACTGATCTGAAACACAAGCACATAACTGCCCAAAGGAGTGTGTTCACATTAAATCAGTTGTATTTATTTATTTTTATATAAAAACAAACTGTTGCCCATCATTGCCCTATTGTATTTGGTGACTGAATGCTTTTCAGGGTCTTCATTGCAGAAGTACTTGGAACTTGTAGCAGAAGTACTACACAAGAGAGCAATTATGGAGCTGTTGATTCCCTTTGGTTCAACTAATTCCCACTAAACCAAAAGGCTAATCAACATTGGTAACGGAAAGAGACAAAGGTTTTGCGAGTTACTTATTGGTGCAAGTCAACCATATTGCGATACCAGCCACAAAACATATATTAGAACGTACACTAAAATAATGAAAAACAATTCAGAGTCCAGAACATCAGCATCCATATGCCTCTGTATTTTAATCCGTATAAAACTAGTACTCTAGTATGGCACATCACGCAACCATATTTTTTATACATACAGACCTTTTTATTTCCCTTCTGCTATCATACTGTCAAGATTGCGATCAGATTCCTGACAAAAATCGTGCAACTAATAATCGATTGCGATCTGTCATTGGCATGATAGCTGGTAGGATGATACTTGTGGCTGTGGGTTTAGCAGCCAAGTTCACGCCAACGCCAGGGCTTCCACGGTAAACATTAGCAAACAAACGTGAATTGATTTTGATCCCTCCACAGAATCAACGAACTGAAACTGACTACACATAACAGTGATCGATACAGGGGCATCGGATTCAGTCACATCTGAAATGAAAGTATATCCGCAGTAACACGAACCAAGATCGGAAAAATGAAACACGCATTGATCCACAGGGGACTGACAAAAGTAAAGTCAAGAACACGGATCGGATCGTGGAAGAAACTCTAGGAAAACGCAGGAACAGGCCGCCAGATATCAAGAACGCAGGAATATGTATCTTAGAGGGCAGTAAACCTGACCTCTCTCGCCGATCCTTGGTGGAGATTCAGGTTTCGAAGATGCAGGCGAGACGATGGCAGAGGCCGATGGCTTTTTCTTGCCGCCGACGAACGGAGGAGCCGCTGGCTGAGAGGGAGGGAGACGGAAGGGGTCGTCGTTGGTGATAAGTTGGAGCCTTGGAGGAAGGACATGGAAAGTGTGGGAAAGGAAGGAGGGAGAGAGGGTCTGTGAAGGCGAAAGGGTGTGACCCCGTCTGAGGGAGGAAAAGGCATATGCACCGTGTTCATGGACCTGTGAGCTGTGACGATGGTTTTATTGGTTTTCAGTTTTTTTGGTTTTGGATGGAGTTAAAAGTGGTTTTAGATGTTCCAAACAAACGTGTAAGCTTAGATTTGCAGGGCTCCAAACCTGACCAGAGTGGTTTAGATGAAACGGTTTTTTTTTTGTTTTTGGTTCTTCATGGATTTTAATAGAAAAGGTTTTTAGAAAAACCGAAATACAATCTGTTATTCAAAATTCTGCACACTCGGCAACAATAGAGTTCATAATACAATCTGGGAGATGAACCAAAATAGGGCATGATAATTCATGAGCCTGAAATAGGGTGTTTAGACAAGACTATAAGTTTGAGATCCGCTAGTTGAGTTGATTAGCCGGGATAGTTGGATCTAGGACGGGCTCTAATGTAAGGATGCATGTGCATGTTTATACAAGTTATTATTACAAAATTTATTGGTGAACCATTTTTTTTATTTAAACGGTGGGGTCACCCTTTTTGGAATTTTTGGGGTTACCCCTTTTGAAATTTTCATTGAAAAACCGGATGTTTACACAAGAATATTCATTCAAGAAATAAAGGAAGAAGAAAGAAAAGGAGATATAGAATTACAGTTAACCATGTAACCATTGCTCGAACAAAGGGAAATACTTTTTTTGGCCATACGAAATATTAGGGCAAAATGTTCCTTGAACCTATATTTTGAATCGAGGATGGATGGCCACACATGTCCAAATATGTAGTCTTGCCTGTTATCTGGGCGGTCCTGAGACGCAAGGCCATCTTCGAGGTCACGCCGCTAAGGCGGTTTTGGTTGTTACCTTTTTATATAATATCAAAAAAAGAGACTTTTTTTCTAGGAAGGTCCAACTACACCTGTGTTAGGTTGACCTCTTTCGCACTTAATAATATAAACTTGTTGCATGTTGATTTAAACTCTTTTTCTTAATGCACTAATACATAAATCCTTTGCATATTCGAAAAAAAAAAGTTTTCAATACAAGTGACTTATATCCAAATTTTATTTTGCATGCAACTCGGTCTGTTAGTAGTTGTAATCTTTTGATTTTGACAAACCTTTCAAATTTAGGAACTCATGGAGCTGAACCCCAACCCATGCACCGACCTCACGACATCACCACTAGTTGGTGCACCATAGACCGAGTCCATGCGTGCGACGTTAAACGGCCCCATCATCGCCAGCCAACCCATTAATTAAACATGGCATAGAAAAAGAAACTGTGATTAGAGAGGACAGACGGAATCATCTGAACTGACGAACCCACCGACCTCCCATCTAAATCTGTCTCACTCCTCTTAAAAAAAAATCTTTCGCACTCGTTGACAAACCATTACCACGCAGTTCTCACGTGAAGACAATTAACAAGCCAATTAGCCAACACTAACGGTGTGATTTTTTTGTTTGGTATTTGTTTATCTGCACATGTGGTGCTTGCAGTGGTGGTAATGGACTACACATAGGTAGAACAGAAGCGGTGCACTATACATCCATCACGTGCACAACCACGTCGATTTGCAGGTGGTGGCAAAGGCAAAACTTGATCAGATCTCGATCGAGTCCATCGGTTGGCTAACGTAATCCCGAGAAAACTACTGTACAGTACTTTCTCCATCCAAATTGTAAATTGTTTGATTTTTTTTTATTTTTACATCAAATTCGACCACTTTTCTTATTCACAAATTTTGAGATGGGAGAGGTAAACAACAGGTTAGTGACATTGCGCTTTCATGGAGGGAGGTTAATATGTAAGAATGAGCTGTGCCTGTTTTTATCTTGACAACAGGTTAGTGACATTTGGCCGGTGGTAGTCAGCTTGAGCATTCGGTTAATCGAAACCAATCGGTTCAGTTCTTCGGTTATTGGTGGAATTCGGTTACCTCATAAACTGACACCGATCGGTTCTTTTGAAAACATGGAGCCAAACAAAAATGGATTCGTTATATCGGTTCGGTTTCGGTTATAACCGAAAAAGAACCGAGTAAATTCAGCATAGGGAAAACACAAGAAAAATGGAATCATGAGCAGGTAGTACCTCGTTGCGGGAGCGCCGCTATGCCACGACGGACGGTGGATCAACGCCAGATGGGGTTGGGGCGTCGGGATAGTCGGAAAGGAGACATGAGAAGTTGCGGCGGCCGGCAGGCCACAACGGCTTAGGGCTGGGTTGACGGTAGCGGGGTCCTACCTCCTGCGTCGGTGCTGGTCCGGGGTGCGCGTCGGTAGGGAGGGGAGGAACAAAGAGGAGGGGATGAACGCCGGGGCCCCATGAATGGAGCGGACGAAGCGCGATGGCGCTGGATGATGGCGGTGCGCGGCGAGCAGGGACGCGAGTCGGTGAAGATCTCTAGATTGGTTTTGGCTAATTGATGACATCCTTAGGACTAATCTCTCTATGCTAAGTGTTGTTTTAGTTAGAGATTGGTCAAGCCAAGGATGATGCATAGTGGTCATGGTGGATGGATCGAAATGATTCAATTGATGATCAAGTGCATGACTTGGAGTGGATGGTGGATCAAAATGGGCTCAAGGCAAAGGTATATCCATAGGGTCATTTTGATTTTACACTCAAGACACCATAGAGGGTGTGAGTGATTATAGGATCGATAAGCCGTACTATAAAGAGGGGAAAACTATCGTACATATCGATCCTCATGTGCCTCTAGGTTCAAAATCATTTGCATGCATTCTAACCTAGAGAGCTAACCTAACCTTCGAATTTGATTGTGAAAATGCTAACACACGAGCACATGGTGATGTACACATGGTGGTGTTGGCACATTGCGAAGGCGGTGATGGTTGCAGGGTTGAGTTGGGTTTGGGAACCGCTCACCCTCCCGCCGAGCTTGCGAGGCGGGATTCGGCGCTTTCGAGAAAATGAGATGCATATTTTCTATTGCACCGGATGCAAGTTGGTGGTGAAAAACATGCTAGTCCTCGTGCACAAATTGGTATATTTGTTGGATAGCATGTCGAAGCGAAGGAGTCGGTGTTTCGGTGAAGTTTTCGCTGGAAATTGGTGACCGGACGCACCGACCGGAAGCGTGACCGACGCCCGGCAGGCCCGCGAGAGCTCGCGATTCGGGGTTTCGCCGAGGGCTGACCGGACGCGACGACCGGATGCATCCGGTGCTGACCGGAAGCATCGATCGGACGCCAGCGACCGACCCGCCCGCAGCTCGGTTGGTTGTTCATTGGGGTTGTCGGTTGTGACCGGACCCACCGACCGGACTCAGTGCGTCCGGTCAGGCTGATTTGTGCGGGTTTTGCACCCCAACGGCCACATTTCGTGGTGGGGGGTATTTATACCCCTTTGGCCGGTTCTAGGAGGTCTCTTGGACATTTGAAATCATTCCTAACACCTCTAGAGCTGAGCACTCATCCTCCTCACTCCTTTGCTTGAGAGCATCCATTCTAGTGAGTTGAGGTGATTCAAGTGCATTTGCTTTGATCATTGCATCTAGTGGCGCTTGAGGATCGTTGTGAGCCGGTGGATTTCTTGTTGCTCTTGGGGAGCACCACCCCTAGCCGGCTTGGTGATTGGTGGAGGCGTTGACAAGAGTTGGTGATTGTTCTTGGCCACCTCCGGTGATTTGTGAGAGGACCGTGCATCCTCGTCGGGACGACGAATTGCAAGATAATACATTGCTCGTGTCGGTGAGTACCTCTCATTTGCTTTGGGTGCGGTAAGCCCTAAAGGCATTTGGCTTGGAGTGAGCTCCACACCGACCCACACGTGAGAAGGTCGACACAACTGAGACGTAGCTTGACGGGTGCTCAAGTGAACTTCGGGATAAATCATTGTTTCCACTTGTCTCTTGTTGTCCCTTGGTGATTGGCATAAATTTGGTTATCTCATTGTGTTATCTTGGTGATTGAATTGTCTAGCCTCTACATTGTGGTATATCATTCTCTCTCTCTTGGATTACCTTGATATATATCTTGTGCTAGAGTAGTTAGTGTAACCTTGCTAGTTGCTTAGCTTTGTTTAGAGTAATCTAGCTTGTTCACCTAGTTGGTAAAGTAGCAACTTAGCCTTTGTGTGTGAACTAGAGATCATAGCAACTAGAATTGTCAATAGGAGGCTTGCCGACAAGTAGAGCTAGAGCAAACGCGTTTATCGCCATTTGTTTTTCTAACAAGTTTGTCTAGTGTTTTGTAGAAAATTTTATTAGGCTATTCACCCCCCTCTAGCCATTTAGGACCTTTCAGTCAGGGCGGCGCGCAGCAGGGTCAGAGACTCAGGGTCTTTGGGATGGGGAGGAGTCAATGAGTGAGATGAGTGATGTTAGGGTTTACCTTTGGGCTGGGTTGAATGTTCTCCGTTCCATGCGGCTTTTACACATTTCAGGTTGTTTTGGTTACTCGAGGCCAGGAACCAAACTAACCGAATAATTTCGGTTCATGGAAACCTGAACCGAATTGGAAACGAAAACAATCGGTTCGGTTCTCGGTTTTCAGTTTTTCATGCCCAGAGTGAGGTGGTAGGCCACCCGGAGTTACAGGGACGTTCAGACGGGAGTGTCGGTGTTGGTCACTCACTAGGCCTGTTGGGACAGTACCCAGTGGATCTAATAAGCGAGGCCCAAGTCTGGGCAATTCAGCAGGTTGTACCTCTAGTTCAAACGTTTAGAGCAGAATTAAAAATAAAAATAAAAAGAAAAAGAAGAAAAACAAAGAAAATAGCGATACCCTCTAGTTAAAATCATAATTCCCTAAAAAGGTTAAATTCAGAGTCAAGTCGTTCCAGAATTTCCAAGTTTTTTCTTTTGGAACTGACTCCACATCTTGTGGCATATTTTTGTGTGTGTTATCTTTCATTTTTCATTATATATCTCTACAACATAAAAGAAACAAAAGTAAGACCTCCGGATGGTGCGCCAAATTTTTCAGTTCCCTCCCCCACCCCCACCATGCTATCCTTGGCGCCCCCTCCCCTACGCGGCCACGCTCCGTGCGATGGCGCCTGCCCATTGGCTTTTTTAGGAAACAAATTTCATGAGAGATATCTCTCCTCCCAATTAGAGGAGGAATAAAAGGAAATCAATTCATGCATGACAAATATAAAAGATGGTTACCAATTAGAGGAGAAAAAAAGGAAATAAATTCATGCATACCACAGTGGACCCATAAAAAAGGAAACGATTTCATGTAAGATATCTCTCCTCTCCATTAGAGAAGAAATAAAAGGGAATCAATTCATGCATTACAAATATAGAAGATGCCTACGAATTAGAGGAGAAAAAAAGGAAATCAATTCATGCATACAAATATAGGGACCTCTACATCGCTCCACATCTCCTCCTGGTGCGAGATCTCGGCTCTGCTCCAGAAGGAGGACTACTCTGTCTACCTCGTCGTTGTTTGAAGCTGTGTCGCCGTCCTCGCTCCAACTCGTGCGACGCCACACCGTCAACCTCCTCCGCGTCCTCACCCTAGAACATCGCCGCGCCGCCGACCTGCTCCATCATCCTCGCCCTTGCCTCCACGCCACCTGCTACGTGCAGCAAGCCGGTCGTCTTCGCGTGATCGACATAGTTCGCCGTCTTCACGCCGATCAACGCCGCTTGTCGTCCATTGCTCGTTGAAGATCACCGCGCCGTCGACCTGCTACGTCATCCTCGCCCTCGCTTCCATGCCACCTGAGACGTGCACCTAAGTCGGTCGTCTTCGTGCGATCGACGTCGCTTGTTGTATTCGCGTGACTGACGTCGTCCGTCGTCCACTGCTTGTCATCTAAGTTGAAGATCACTGCCGCCACACCAACGTCAGAAGTTCAATTGCTAAGCTATAAAGCCGTTGAAGGTTTTATTATCTTATCATGCAATCCGTGTGTTCTTAGTATAGAAGTTCAGTTATCCCGTAGCAACGCACGGGCGCTTATATATAAATCAAAAGTTGCCACGTAACCTGTCACATAAGAGGGAAAAAACGAAAATACATTGCAATACACGGCACATGACAGTTTCCAGAAGATTTTGATATTAATTATCTGTATCTTGCACTTTCTGAAAAATCAGAATTTGCCACGTCCACACTCAAAATCGATCGAACTGCCGATCCAACAACCCCGCCGCCGAGCACGCAGACGCAGTCGCAGTCGCAGTCGCTGTGCTGGCACGCGTATATATATTGCTCCCACGATCACGAGAATGCATGCCCTAGGGATCCTGCCGCCGGCCGCCTCTCGAGTCTCTACTCCCCACTCTCGCTAATGTCCAATCTCGCCGCCGGACCCGTACTGGAGACGGAGGCACCCAATGTACGCGCCCGTCACAAGCGAGAGGATCGAGGCTCAACACTGATCTGCAGGCGGTACGCATCGCAGTCTCTGCATCTTCTACTTCTCTGTTGCCTATATACATGATGATCGTTGTGGATTGATTTTTGTTTCTTTGGGTGTGGTGCCGGTGGTGGCGGCGGTGACGACGACGCACAGGCATAGGCCGTGGCAGCACGACGCGATCTTATTACATTGCAGATCATCTGGATCTATCTATCTGGACCCTGGAGTCGTGACGCAGTGACGCGGATAGATCAGATCGGTCGGGTAAGCTGCCATGATTAGATTACTGCATATCTAGTTAGTTGGCTGATGATCACCGTACCATATCTAGTTTAGTTGGCTGATGATCTTGTAGCCACCGTACCAACCAGTCCAATCCGGCATCGTACTACTTTGTACTTCCACGTCGCATCTCCTTGAATTGATTTTGGATTTCTCTGCTAGCTCTGACAGGATGTGAAAATCAAGCCGTACGTCCAAGGTAATCCAGAAGTCCAGATCCTCAACGTCGTCCATCATCAGGCATGATGGGATCCATCTTTTGATCAAACTCCAATCCAATTATTTGGTATGCGAGAGATTTGATTTTTGTTGGTTATCCCCTCATCCTACTGTTGTGTTCCAAGTCTGATCGATCTGCTTCAATAACTGTTGCAGCCCTCCGTTCAGCGTAGTCTGCAAGATCGATCGTCGTCATGCTGCAAGCAAAGAACAAGTTGAGTATAGTAATTTCTTCTTTCCAGCATTTGACTGAGTAGATTGACTGTATTGCTTACTGGTGGCTGTTTCGTACCATGGACGTACTCTTCTGTAGATAGAACACATGCATACATACATATGTGTCTGCGCTGCAACACTAAAGTTCTGTTCAACCTTGGACAAAGTAGGCAGCCTATGCGTATTGGTTGCAATGCTTTATGGATATTCATACATGTCTTACAATTTAAGCTGCCAATTATAGCATGGCCATATGCCCATGTATGTAAATTTTTGGATGCTGAGGTTAAGTGTTTGTTGAGCTAGCTTAAATGTAGCCTCTTTTAACAGCTGAGTTTAGCATTCCCTGTATATGATTTATCATTTTTGTGCATCATGTTATTGGTACAATAGAGATTACCTTTTCTTTTGATAGAGACATTTGCTATTTTACTGCATTGTGTAAACCAGGATTAACTTTGTAGTTGTATTCTATCTATAAGCATTTTTTAGCACACTGTCATTGAACTTCCGTTTTTGGTTGCCCTTTGCAAATCATGTCTTATTTGAGTATCGTCATGACGACAAAACCGTCGGCCTACCGAAGACAACACTAACGTTAGTTGCTAAAATGCAGGACCTGTTTTCAGAAAGACACTCGTCATTTTCTGCATAAGGACATTAATTCTTTGTTATATCCTTGTCGTCGCCCACGATATGGATTATACACAAATAAAATTTGCAACAGTTTGGTGCTGTTACAGATTATTGGGTAAGTGATTTCTTAGTATTATCTTTGTATTTTGGGTTATATAAATACGTTTGAATGTTTTAGGCTAAGTGATTTATTAGTTTTGGGTTATACCTTCATTCTCAGGACATTGAAGGGACAAATTTCATTATGAGAAAACACACTATTGAGGTATTTTTTTCTAGAAGATGAATAACATCAATATCAATTTGGTAATTTATTAGCGTGGATTTGTACATTTCATTTTAAATATATTATATATATATATATATTATTAGTGTAAGCATATACACTACCCCTCTTATTGCTGGATTATGAATCGGCAGTACCAAACTGGCAGTGATTGATATGATCCTCCTCAATTGCATCCATCTCTAGCTAACTAACCATTCCGCACCACCCGCCATTCTCTAGTTCAATCCCGGCACTGCACTGCACCCACCACCAACTGCCCCTCCACCAATTCTCATCCCAAATCCAATCCCAACCCAACCAACCCTCATCGCCGAGATCACCGACGACGCCGACCTAGCCCCTAGGACAGCGCCACATCCAGCACCCCCTATGTTGAGGTGGACTTCGACGACCAACCCCAACTCAATGCCACCAAGCCTGCCGACCACTCCCCTTAAGCAAGGGGAGGTTGCCAGAAATGACTGCGAATCGAAAAACCTTTTCATCATTAGTCATGGCAGCAATGGTAGGATATTCGATCCTGAGCTTGTACTACAAGCTAAAATAAGGATGATCCAGGTGAGTACCAAAAGGCCAAGAGAGGGCTTTATATAGAGAAGACAAGAGGTCGTGGATGGAACTTGGAAGCAAAGCAGGTGCACCCCAGGTCCTCTAAGATCTAGAAAAGATCGGGTCTCTTGTTGTTTGCCTCTAGGAGAAGGATCGGACGGCGGTGTGCGTGGCGGCGGGCATTGGGAGGAGTCGTGGGGACACAATGATGATGGTGTGAATGGGTGGGGTCGTGGGCGAGCTACGATGTCGTCGATTTCGTTATCTTTCTTCTACCCTCACCAACTTTTCTACATTCAAATCCATTCAAATTAATCACCCATATTGCTTCTCAACCACCACCTCCCGATCCCATCTAGCTCCCAAAAAAAGTAGAGAAGGATGCGTGGATTACCCACTGCGCGTCCGTGTGAGATCAGCGGAGGACAATCCTCTTTCCACTCCTCATCTATGCATGTGTCGGCCAGTCCTCTACCCCAACTTTTCTACATTCAAATCCATTCAAATGAAGCGCAAGATCAGCGGAGGACGATCCTCTTTCCTCTCCTAGAACAGTAGGGAGGGAGGGAGAGAAAACCTGGACAATAGATCGATCCTCACTGCAAGGCCACCACACAACTATGCCTCCATGGCTCCACCTATAGTTTCATAGAAAATCTAAAATTTATGGGTCAGGGTGACAAAAAACACGGGGCCCCTGGATCACTATAAAAGGAATTGTCTTCATAGTTACAACAAATCAATCAATGTTTCTCCCTGGAGAACTTGAACTAAACAAAACCCGAGTCTAACTAGCAGTGGCTACGAAGTTTATAGTGTGGGGAAGGACGCCAGGGTTGGGGGCGACCAACATGGAGGCGCCCACAACTTGGGCTTAAGGCCCAACTTGATACATGGCCAAGTTGGCCCAAAAGATGTCTGCTTATAAATAGTCAACACATAGTTCCAAAAAGGCTAAAAAGAGCTACTCTAATTCCCTAATTCCACCACTGGATTCTCCACTTTAATCTAACTCTGTTTTAGTCGATCAACGATAGTTTCAGTTTTTGATTGGTGTGCGGCAGTATGAGGAGCTTTAACAACATCTCTCTTTGAGGGCTGTCCTGTCTTCCTTTTTAGAGCTTTAGTTATCGCTTCGGTTTTCTATTCGTCTATGACAGTAGGAGTATTAACAATATTTCTCTTTTAGGGCTGTGCTCTCTTCCTTTTTCGAGCTCCAGCTGTAGATCCTCATGAAGCTCTATTTCCTTCATCAGCCATCTTCCTTGGTCGCCCTCGTGATTTTTTTTCATAATTTCAGTCTCCGATAATGTCTTTTGTTTCGCTCATCCTGATGATGCTTCATTTACTTCCGTGCCAGCTTCAGGCAATACCTGTATTTCATCTGGATCTACTTCTTCGATCGGATATTTTGCATTGTACTCTTCCTTCTGAGTATCTTCAACAAAAAAATGTTACAAGAACGGAGCAGCCTTGAGCATAGTCTGAATTTAATATGCACTAAAAGTACATACCGTCATAGGTTTTGTGAAATCTGGAAATTCCTGGTTGTTCGAGAGCGGAGCAGCCTTGAGCATAGTCTGAATTTAAAACCTTTCACTTCTATCTGTATCAGCGAAAGTAGTGCATGTCATGTGCCAGGTGGTGTTTAAGAATTAGCAATTTTGAAGTGCCAATAATTCAAAGACTCACCGGTGTAAACTGCTGAGCCATTTTTCTCCGTCCCATGCCGGTATATATTTCATCATATAAGCCCAACATAAAATGCTACAACAGAAAATAATTTTAGTGCTCATACCATTAATATACAATGGAAAATAGGGAAATGTCTTCCAGTCGTGCAAGTTAATTGGTAATCAAATTTAACCAAGTTTTTGTTGACCGAATTATCGATGCACTGTTTTATGTTGTTGACCTAGTGGATGGTGAGATACATGTTAAGTTTGATCAACCTATAAGTGTAGTTCAATACTCAATAGGTTGTATGTGTTACGCGGAGGATCTGTACTTACCAGGTCTTTTTTAGTTTTGTGTCTCAACTGGAAGGTAAGGAGTTTAGGATTTGTACCTCTCGCTTCATAAAGTTCAACACTAGGAGAGCCCAGTGGTTGTTGTTAATATGCATCGGCATAAGGACCTATAAAAATAATTGAAAACTATTGAGTGCATGGCTAGAATCCAAACTGGCAAGATTTCCAAATTTTATAATAGAACAAGAGATAGCAACCAAGCAAAAGTGTTAAAATAAAATCAGTATTATGCTCCAAATGTCTTCCTTTACATTTCTCGACAATTCTCTGCATGAATGATATGGGTTTACAAATTTTAATACCATCTTCTATCGTTCTGGCCTCTGCCGTTGTTATAAATGATGTCGCATCAGTCTCCACATTGCTTAAGTGAACAAAGGCATCTATGACCTGCACAAGGTTGAGTTAGTACATAGTAGATGTGTGCATGGTTAAACTGACGGCATGGACCTTAAATGATATTACCCTATCTCCTATCCGGCCACCTTTGATAAGTGGGACCGGCTATCTTGCTATTAGACAATGGTCATCTATTCTTACAACTAGAGCATGCTCTTAACTGGACATGACGAAGAGGGCAGCTTCACCATCAATCGGTTCCTCATTGTACTCTTTCTCAATAATAGGTTGCCTTCGCTTCATGTGTGCAGAGGCATTGCCAACATTAGGCTTCCCTGCTGTGATATTTATTGGGGGTATGCCTTGCTTCTGCATGCTACTTTTCGTTGTATCATCTCTTGGACTGGCTGCGCCATGTAGTATTCTTGCGGACGCCTTGGTGAAATTTTTGTGTTTTGATTGCTGCAATTGATATTTTTGTTAATTTCTAAAGTATCCAATCTAGCCAAAAACTCAACTCCAAGCCAAAACAGCCAGCGGGGAGCGGTTTCTGGCATGTTAGGGTTCATTGATTGTATGAAGTGGGTGTGGAAGAATTGTCCATTCGAGCATTGTGGTCAATTCAATGGGCATGCGAACAAGCCAACTATCATTTTAGAAGCTACGGGTTTTTACAACCTTTGGATATGACACATTTTTTTTGGAATACCTAGTTCTCATAATGATATAACGTCCTCACCGGTCTTCGTTATTTGCTAACCTAGCAGAGGGCTCAACTCCATAGGTCACATGGTATATACCCCTCATGGGAAACTCTAGTAAAGTCCATCTCTCTTCATATGGGGAGCACAAAGAAATAATTTGCCAAAAGCACAAGAAGTAGTGAGGAAGTCTGTGGAAAGAGCATTTGGGGTTCTATAGTCTCGATGAGCCATTGTTCGAGCAGCAGCTCAGCTTTGGGAGAAAGCAACACTTGGATTGATCATGAGGGCTTGTATGATCATGCACAATATGATTGTTGAAGATGAATGAGACATGGACCCTGATGAGAGATTCGATATTGGGGAAAAATGTGGAACCTACTTGTGGTCGGCCGACTAGAACCAATGTGGAACCTGATTGTGGTCGGCCAACTAGAACTAAAAGGCATGTCTGACTGAACTAAGAGCATCTCCAACAGATTAGCCAAAACAACTATCTAAATTTAGTGATTTAGCCATTTTCTAAACTGAATCTCTCCTTAAAAACAATAGACTCCTCCGATAGATTATCTAAATTGAGACTCGATATTTAAACATGCCACGTCACTAGATATTTTGACTTCGAGTAAATCCTGATCCGGTCTGCTCTCTTTTTATCGGATCATGGCGTAGCACCGCACTGGAACTCAGCCTGCTCGCTGGTTGGTGTCGAGTTCCTAGGACGGCTTGTTTCCCTCAATGGCTCGTTCCCCGGGCTCGTGTTTCTTCGTCCGCGGCCTCGCTCGTCCTCCTCCTCCGGCTCCACTTCCTTAGACCTCAGGTAGCAACAGCCATCGCTGCCGGAGCATCCGTCGTAGTGATCTGATCCCCATCTTCTCTCTCGTGAGTAGTTAGTTTTCTTTTTACTCTCATGGATCGATCTGTTACATGAGACAGCGCCTCTCGCGCATGTTTGTTGAACTCTATTCTCCTTATCAATTTAATGCCGACAATGTGATAAAGGTTGTTTTGTGATCGATCTGGAAGTCGCGGTTCGTGAAGATGAAAGGTCCCTTGTGGTTTTTGGTAATTGAGTGACAACATTAGGTGAACTAATAATGTGTGATTGAGATAATACATAGGAGATTAGTTCACATGTGAAGACGCAATGAAGAAGCTTTATTGCATATGAGACATGACATGGAGTCATGTGACCAAGGTGGTGAAGATCAAGATAAGGCTTGGCTTGATGGACCGGTTGCAAGTGTGAAGGGCAAGTTGAGGCAAAGTGAAGCGATGGACCGCGAGGCAATGAAGCTTGGGCAAGACTTGGCGCCGACGGACCGATGCAACAGTGAAGAGCAAGTGAGGTCAAGATCGATGGACCAATAGTGTCACGTGATGATATGAAGTGGATCATATCATTTGGTGATCGTGTTGGTGCATGTGTTGCATCGACACTTGGAGATGGAGCGGAATGGAAATGCGCAAGGCAAAGGTATAACCTATAGGGCATTTCATTTCGCCGGTCATTGGTGTTTAGAGAAGTTTATGACCGGACTAGTTAAATGCCCGTGCGTTGCAACGGGAAAAATTATGGCACAATAACATAAGTATGAACATGTGTTATACTATGCTAAAAATGATACTTGAGAGCATGATGTTTGCAACATCGCTATCATATAAGTCTCCAAGTAGGATGAACAATTAGTGTATATAATCCAAGTTTTGATGGTAAACCAAAACTATCTACTATATATTTCCAGAGGGTGCGCAATCAGGCATGTGTCTCACATAGAAGGGAGATACATTGTATGCAATGATGTGAAATAGTAATAATCAACTAAGCCTTTCCTCTAAAAATAAATGATCACCTAAGTAAAAAAAAAGAATCTCACAGGTAATTGTAGCAGTGAATTTGTTGAAATTTCTAGCATATGTTCATATTATAACTCAATTTAGTATATGGTACACTTGAAGCCGCTTAGAGTATCTATATATTCATATGTTTCCCTTGCCTTCCAGCCTATATTGAGATGTCCATCGGTTACAGGGGCGGGCCTAATGTTGATGCAAGGGTATTCAATTGAATACCCAAAAACTTTGGCAAACAAATCTATATACATAGTATATAACATGTCTATGTATCAAAAATAAAAACAATAACATGCTTCCCAATCTTATATTTCCTCTTGGGCTCAAATAACTCACTTCCGAATACCATTTTGGCATTCAATTATATGCTATTGTAGGTTGCTAAAAAAAAAATCACCCTTTCAAAATTTTGAATACCCAAACTCTAAATCTTGGGCCCGCCCCTGATCGGTTAGAGTATTCCTGCAGAGTGTATGTAGTAAACAAATGATATAATGAAGAGAAGTAATAAGAAGTGAGGAAGTTAACACATACGTCAAGGCAATTCCTGCAGAGTGCAAAGATGCAACCTGCTGAAAGTTTTATGTTGTAAACAAAAGATAGGAAACACATACGTCAAGGCAAAACCAAACACTGGCATTCTAATATGTGCCGGCATGCCATCAGGTCTCGTAACTAATAGCATTATAGCAGAACCCTCATGATCTTAGGATGTGCCTTGACCTGAAGAATTAGTATCTACTGTGTTTTTGCGAGTTAGTACCTGAATAAGGGACAAGGGTGGAGTTGTCCTCCGCTTGCCGGTGCCAGTGTAGTAGCCCTCGCTGCTCCTAGTGCTCGAATGTAGATTCTCCACAGTGATGCTCCTCACTGTTCTTGCTCAATTGGAGATCAGCCAACTTGTGTGGAGCAATAGAAATGCCTCTTGCTTGTATGCTCAGTTCGGTAGATATCCCATACATGTGCACATGCATAGTAAAAAATACAGCTTACATAGTTGGCTATCGCAATACAGCTATGTCAAAAGCTCCCGCCAGAATTCGGCCACAACACTCAAGCCAGAGTAGATTTAAAAGATAACCAAAAAGAGTAGATGTAATTTCTTTATAATTGCTGCCACACTCAAAACATGTAACTCAAAGAGTAGATTTAAAAGATAAACAAAAAAGATGGAAACCAACAATTTAGTTACCTACGCAGCAACGAGCATTGTAGTGACACCCAGTAGTTGCAGCTTGTCCCAGGTAACAATATTCATTGTCAGGAAGCGGTCGACATAGGAAACCGCAAGGTTAAGAGCTTTATGCATGAAGACTGAATTCCTCAGCCATCTCCACCAATCAGTCCACAAGGATAGCGCTTATTTTGGGGAGATATATTTTTGGACCTTCTGCAGATAGTCAGGGCTTGGCCTCCTTAACGGTTCAACCTAGTAATTTCAGAAAGTTCAGAGAAAGTGGCACCTTAAAGGCTTAACATCACACATCTCCATACAAATTGAATTAAGCTCCAAAGAGTCATTTTCTCAATTCTGGCTACCTGATAAATTCACAAGTATTTTGCAGGCTAAAAATCCATTGCATGACAGATTGTACACCTGCTTCCCAAATCAATTGCATATGACAGATTGTACAGCCCCTTCCCACTGGCACTTATGTTTTGTATATACGTATGAATGCACTAATTCTTTTTTTTTCCTTTAGGAGGTAACTCCTATTAAAAATCACAGGGCTAAATATATATTATGAACAAAATTGCTTTATTAAATATAAACACACACACGTATATATAAAACATGAAATACAATGTGTTACTACTTTCTAGTGCTGAAACCAACATGAATAGGCCATAATGATAATAAATAGGAATTCACCTGTGTGATCTCTTGAACATACACACAACATCATATTAGTGTTCACATCCTCAGTGCTTTTCACTAGCTGTCTCAAGATGGCCTTCCGTACCATCCGAAGCCGGACTGAAAAGAGGATCTATTGTGGTTTTTTATGCATTGCTTTCTGGCTGAGACATGGGTACATGGAGTAGGCACATAACGACATAAATCTGCAAGCGAGATTAACAAGTGAAATCAAATCACATCGTTGAACAAGCAGAGGCTGAGCAACCAACCAAAAAAATATCAAACCTGGCACCTGCTTCGTGGAGCCTGAAGGCAGTGTTTTGCTTGGTGCAGCAACAACAAAAGAATCCTGCATTTGCACAATCAGACTCGCGTTGGCACCCAGTACGTACTGCACCTGGTACAGAAGGATTAGAGACAAACTACACGATCAGAGAAATAAGTAAAAGTTAACCGTCCCACCCAGGGCGAGAAGTGGCAGCCGGCGCGACGTACGTACCATGGCAACTCCGGCAAGGACATGGGCTCGCCGTCCCGACAACTAACTGGGCGCCAGTGGGGCGGCGGAGGACGGTAGCACCAGGGGCTTTTTTTCCGCAGCAACACGACAGCCTCAAATGACGCGGCACCCTTGTTAGGACCCCCCAGTTCCGAGGCGCTGCATGTCCTTGCTCTGCAGGGGCTTCACAATGAAGTAAATTCAGGCATCTGCCCCGAGCAAGCAACATGAGGTGCAGCCCACCAGGGTAGCAGCCGCCGGATGCGCGGAAGCATCGGAAGAGGCACGACATCAACCTCCGCCCCGCTACTCATCCACGCCGCCGCCGCGCACCATGGATCCCACTAGCTAGGGATTTGCTGTCATCTTGCAGACGTCCCGTGGCTCGGGCGACCGGGCGACGCGGCGGCGCCGCATCCACCCGTGTTCGACCCGCCGCGCGTTCGCCCACGCTTGCCCCTGCACCGGAGTGGAAGACAAACATCCTAATCCCACCATCGCGTTCGCCAACGCCCGCCCGTGCCGGAGTGGAAGACGGAGGCGTGGTTGAATAGGTATCCCGCCCTAATGCCGCCGCCGCCTCACAAGAACCCTATCCCTCCGCCGGGCACCGCAGCCAATGAAGCGCCGAGAACCGCGGCTGACCGCGCGTGTCGACAACGGGCGAGTAGGAGGCGGTGGGCGGCCATGGCAGCGGCGGATCTAGGTCGGGTCGGGTGAAAGAGGAGGGCATGCCGGGGCCGCTACGCCGACGCCTTGGCGTAGATGGAGTGGTGGGGGGAGCGGGAGAGGAGGGGAAGGATCGTGGGAGAGCCTGGGAGGCGTCATGCGCGGCCGTTTCTCCGACCGGAGGCAGCGTGGGAGGCGTGGTGAATCTGCCTCGTGGACGATTCCATTTGGAATTTTTTAGTAGTAAGATTTAGGATAGATGGCCGTACTATCAAGAGGGGCAAACTTGTTTGCATATCGGTCATCTAGTGGCACTTGAGCGATGTAACTTTGCGATGTGTTAGGATCGAGTGGTGTGGTAAGAGCAAGAGAAAATCCTTTGAAAATGATTGCGTAAAATGCTAACACACATGCACATGGTGTTGTACACTTGGTGGTGTTGGCACATTTGCAGAGGAGAAGTTGTTTCGGTGTTTCTCGGACACTTAGACTGCTCTTAGAGTGGAATACTGCTTTGATCCATTGTGAGTTGGATCAAGTAACCATGTGGATTGTGTAGCCCTCTGAGTAAGCTTTCCATAGAGTCCAAGATCATTGAAAACGGAGTTCGTATGAATGAGTTATTGTCGTTTTACCGAGCAAAGTGGTCCGACCGACGCGGCGACGGACGCACCTACCGAAGGCTCCGGCCAAGGCGTCCCGCAGAGAACTCTGCAGCCTGAATTTTGTCGGACGCGCCGACCGGACGCTATGACCGGACTCGCTGGTGAGTCCGGTCGGCGCGCGGTCCGGCCGGCACGCGCAGAAGCCGTGGTTTGGACCCCCAACGGCTCTATTTGGCTTGGGGGCTATAAATAGAGGATGTGGTCGGCCATGGCAGGTGCTTAGCACCTTGGGGACTCTGTGTCCATGCTTGAGAGTGCTTGAGAGCCCTCCCACTCACTTGTGATTGATAGAGTTCATCCAAATCAAAGTGAGGAGTGATTCTAGTGCATTCGCATTGACAGATCGCATTCATGGCACTAGGTGATCGTGTTGCAAGCCGGTGTGCTTGTTGCTCTTGGAGGTTGCCACCTCCTTGATGGCTTGGTGACAAGAGACTTCATGAAGCACGCAACGGAGATTGTGCAGTGCTCCGAAGGATGATTTGTGAGAGGTTCGTGCTCACCTCGCGGGGATCGCGAAGAGTGACACTACTAGAGCGTGTCGGTGAGTACCTCCCTTGTGCGTGTGGTGTCTTGCGGTGCCTTGAGAGGCTCACTTGAGAGTGGTGTCTTGCGGTGCCTTGCGGGGCGTGCCTTGAGGGGCAAGTGATCGGAGAATCACACCAAAGAACCATCTAGGTGAAACACCAAAGGAACCACCCAAGGTGTTGGTCGACACAACGAGGAGTAGGGGGAAGTTGGCAAGCTTCCTGATACCTCGGTAAAAAATCACCGGTGTCAACTTGTCTACTCTTCTCAATGGTTTGCATTCTCCAAATCACAAGCTTTGTATTTACATTCATATATACCTTGTGCTTGTGCTTGTGGAGTAGCTCTTGCAATTACTAGCTTGTGTAGCTTGTTAGTTGCTTTGCTTAGTTTGTGTAGCTAAGTAATTTGAGCCTTTGGGTTAGGCGTGTGTTGCCTTGTCCTTAGTGCATCTAGTGAGCTTAGGATTGGCTTTGTGTTTTTGCTCATTAGAATTGTGTAGGAGCTCACCATTGTTTGAAGTACTAGTGCATAGGTTTGTGTGACCTTGCAATAGAAATGGTTAGGAGCTCAAGCTAGGCTTATTACCTCATTTGCTTTGTGTAGAATCTTTTGTGAGGTGATTTAGAGTCATAGCTAGAGGGGTGAAGTCTTGGCTAAACGAATAGTTTAAATTCCGCATCATATTTCTTTAGCCGGCGCAATTAGTTTTAGAAAGGACTATTCACCCCTCCTCTAGTCCCCATCTCGACCCTACAGAAGAGAAAGCAACCTGTGATTAGTTTAGTTGGTGTTAGATTCTATGTCTCATGATCAATCTCCGACGAGGACATGGAGCGGCTCGCGCCACAGTTATGCGACGGCGACGAGGAAATGCAGGCACTGAGCTGCCATGAGAAATTCGAGTTTGAGGTGCGTCGGAATCTTCCTACGCTCAAGAAGGCAAGAATGGATGTTGTGGACTCCTGGCAACGCTCCGCCACCCGCCGCCAAAGACCGGTCAGGTCCTCGATGCCCTTAGCGCCCACAGGGCGGCAGAAACAGACATGATAGCGCAGTACGCGAGGTGGTGATGCAGCGTGTGGTTGCCGACCCACTTCTACGTCCAGCGCGCCATGGAGAAACAAGGGGACCGCTCGATCAAGCAGAAGAATTTAACGACGACCGGGCGTATTTCATGTCTGAATACTAGACCATGAGCTCCTATGGTGGAACAATGGATGCAAGTAGAGCACATGATGGGTAGTGTAGCCTCTGGTGCTCATGTGAGTGACCTTCTTAGCACACATGGTTGCATTGTTTCTATGTTGTGTAGGTGCACAAAGAGAAAGATAGAAACTCAATCCAGATTGTGAATGACGACATAGAGGTATCATCTATGACTACGGGGACAAGAACAAATTGACATCGGCTTTTGTGGCATTCATCGAGCAAGTGTTCTCCAAGAGATTGACCCTAACATGCCCAAGTCATTGGTGGCATGTCTAGTTCCACTTTTAGTTTGGTGTATAATCTATTGACAACCGCAAGACCTCGCCATCACCATCTCTTATTCTTTCCTCTCTAACTCCAACCATGAGTGTTAGCGAATGTTATTCTCTAGGATCACATGGCTAAATAAAGTTGACAACAACAAGTGGATTTACAGATTGTTTATGGAGTTTTTCGAGTCCCATAATAAATAGCATTGCACTTCATTGGTAGCACCCGCAAAGTAGCCACCGATCTAGTGTGTTAGCTAGTGCGGATCCTACCAATGTAGTGCAACGCTATTTATTATTACTAATGGTAGAACTTTGAAGAATTCTATAAAATAGCTACAACTCCACTTGGTTGTTTTGCAAGCTTTACTAGGGATCCTAAATAATAAGATTCGTAGGCACTAATGATTGCGCTTGAAGAGGAAACAACATGAGATGGTGAGTTCTTGCCACTATTAGTCCTGATCAAATTCAATACTTAAGGTGGTACTAGACATTCTCCTCTTGGTTGCTTGATGCTCACCATGACAAGCAACGCCAAGTTGTGCTTGTCCTCATATCATAGTCATATTCTCATAGATGGCTTCCTCTAAATATATAAACTTTACATAACCATGAACCATCAACACATATCCACCCAATAAAAATACCATTTTCTTTGGGGATTAGACATACATGACCATAAGACCTCATTCAAGGCCACGTGAAGGGGATACTAGAGCCATCAAAATCAAATTAACTTGTGTTGAGTCGACTTGTTTTTCCCCACAACAAGAACAAACAAAATTTTAATGTGGATGTTGATACCAAAATATATTATGTGGAACCTAAAGTCCTGCAATATCAATTCTTAAACTTTGAACACATTTATTTAACAATGAATTGTTGATGTCCTATCTGTCGACTATCAAACTTTCGCGGGTAATAGCAATGAGGAACCAACCGGAAGGCAAGGGGACTTTTCCTAGTGGGGAGTCCTTATTTATGCGTATTTGCATTAGGGTCAAGCACACATATGTTTAATTAAGTACAAAAGTGGACATAGATTTAAAAAAAAAATACTGAACTTTAGTAATATGGATAAACAAGGTTCTTACAATAGTGGCCCAAGGATTATAATCTTAGGGTTACTACAAGATGGCTACACTACAACCATGTGGTGGTGTTTTATTTCAAGGTGGTTCACTACACAATAGATCCTAACCAAACATGATACTACCCCATAGGCAAACTTGAGCGTTGGTGAAAACCTAGCTCCAACATCATAGTGTCCTAAGAATGAATGTAGCGTCTACTCATAATCGTCCCGTGTGCCCAAAGTGGCGGATCCACGGCCCGGCCCCGGAGATTGATTTCCCCTTACAATTACTATATTTAGTCTTTAATTTACCACACAATCACCTAATTTTCATTGATCATCCTTTATTTATCCCTCCACGAGAAGCAATCCTAGCTCCGCCCCTGGGTGTGCCTCCTCGTTGTCGTTGAGGTCATAGCCTTCATCGAGCCTAAATTAGTGAGTCAACAACGTGTGAGTACTTCCGCACTTAGCAAGCCCTAACCAAAGGTGGATGCAAAGGTAAAGATTATAGGTTGGGCCCTAGAAGAGTTTAAGTTTACTCACTAGTTCCCCGATTAGTTATAATAAGCTACAAGATCATATCTCGTAATTGTTGACACCGCTTAACGACCTCACTAAAATAACAACGACGCCAAAATGTTATAAGAGCAATGAACTAGAAATATACTATGGCATAAATAAGAATAAGACTAGGCATAAAATAAGATAAAGAGGATATATAAATAAAGAGATAAAATAGGTTACGCAGTTTTACAGAGAAATAATACCATTGTAGTATTTTACCTAGAGTATTAACCAGGTTGACATTTATCATTTATCTATTTGAGCATTTATCATAAATATCTTTATCTTATTTATTATTCTTTCATGTGACATTAACCCTATTGTTGAGTAGAAGCATTATCATTATTGGTTATAGACACTCCATACATAAGGACTTTATTAGTATCGCATTAAGTAGATTAATCTATTTTCCCTGTGGATTCAACAACCCTTACTCATTTAAAATGCTACAATGGTATAGATTATTCTCGTCCGCTTGCGTAGTCTTTCTATATTCTTTATCGTATTCTATCTTGCCTAGTCATATCATTTCATGCCATGTTATGCTTTCTAGTTGCATAAGATAGAAATGAACAACCTTATTTACTAGAGGCATAGGTTATTCTTTGACTAGTGTATAAGTGTCTTTATGATTGTTATAATACCAACATTGTTTGGGGTCATTGCTTTTGTAGTTTTGTCACCTAGCATCGTTCAAGTATTAGAGGCGCCATAGTATTTGAAGTGCTAGAGAGCTACATTAGTGATGTCGTTAGCAGTGTCAACAACAAGACAACAAATGTAGGCGGCAGTCGTGGACCAGTGGGAGCATGGTTTGGCCATGCGCACAACTGTAGGCGGCAACCACAGATGCGGGTGTGGCCAGACAACAACAGTGTAGGAGGCAACCGTGCACTGTCCAAATTAATATCACCTTACTTAACTTGGGAGGAGGAAGCTTTCTTAAAAGGGAGAGCCACTCTTCCCCTATCAGACTAGTCTTTTGGGGTGATTGGGCCTTTCCTGGTGGGCCGGACTCATCACATGTATATTAGGATAATATCCGTGTCAGGATTAACCATAGCCTAGTTGCCATGTATTGTATTGTGATGTTGACTATGGCTATATATATCCAACCCCTCCCCCCTCCCTCCACAGCACACACACACCAACAACAACACACACATTGGAAGTGTTCTTATACCTCTCTATAGGTACTTGAAGCCCCTGGCCAAACCCCAAATTTAATAACTCCTCCCTAGCAAGCAATAAGGCTCAGTTAGTATGATTAATCCATAAGATCTAACCCCCAAAGGTGATAATTTGGTCAAGAAGGTATATTATTAATTTTGGAAAAGGTGGAACTGTGATCACAGTGGACCACTATGATTTTATATTGCATTTTTGTTTTCAAAACGAAATGGTATCGCATATTAGTCCACCTGGTATAACTTTCAAATCTTTATACACTAAGAAAGAGGAAGTAATAATTAAAGAAAAATATCATTCAATTTGCAAACATATATAGCAAGCAAATAGATCTAAACGTAAAATTTTGGCATCGGATTGCTAGTCAACCCATGATTTTCATCAGTCCCTTTTTCACCAATTGTGGCAAAATTTTGTTGAAGTAGCAATCCCATATTATTTTATTTAGATTGATGCCCATTGATTCATAGTCCAAAACTTGAAAACAATTTTTACAATTATATAATGGATATAGCTGGGTGTCGAGGGTGAAGAATAAATCTCAACTGAATGCATTGTCAAATTCGTTGTCATTATCACATTATAAGATATTTGACTATTGTGATGTGTAGAGACATAGACATTGAAATGTTAGACATTAGAAGATGACAGATTTTTGGACAAAGTTACTTCCAACAACAATCATTTCTCTTTTTCTTTTTCGGGAAGAACAACAATCATTTGTTTATCATGCTCACCTCAAGATATTCAATAGGAGGTAGTTAGGCTCAAACAGAAGGGAAGAACAACAATCATTTGTTTATCATGCTCACCTCAAGATATTAATAGGAGGTAGTCTAGGCTCAAACAGAATTTCATCAAAAAGGTATTTCTCCTTGGTACTTATATCCGCCAGCCTAAAAAAGATATAGTTGCGCTTAGTTGTTAAGTTTAAACCATTACAAAATAAAAAAAAATATTACGACTTACCCGAGCATGTGATTTCTCCGTTTCTTGCATGATATATTCCATTAGTGTTCCACTAAAACCCAAAATCTTACAGGCCTTGCTACTGTAAGTTTGGGGGTTTAGACAAAACTCGACCTTTCAAGCAGTAGAAAATAACATTTTCTTGCCTCGTTAGACACGCCAGATAAGGTTCTTGTCCAAAATCCTACACATAGCATAATAAATGACAAAATTTGCAGTCAATTTTTGTATGACAAATATATGAAAAAAGTTTAATCAAAACATTAAAAAGGGAAACAAAATTCAATTTCACAACAAAACAATACAATACAGTTCAAAAACGCACAAATTGGCTTAAAAAAAAAAAAGATACGACAACTCTCAGACTTCCAAGAGAGTCCCTTGTTTTTATAAGTCCCTTGGGGGGGGGGTAGGTTCAGGACGCCCCTTGAGTGCCACCTGACCTCGTTTTTAAGGAACACGCCGCCAGACGTTTTTCATTAAGCAGAATAAAAGTTCAAACAAACACCAACAACTACAAAGAAACACAAGCACAGACAAAGACACGACGGTAACCACAATTATTGTGGCCGACCTACCAACTACTGGATTTAGTCAAAGGATTTCATGGAAGCGAATTTGCTATAGAGAGGAAAAGGAAGATCAATGGACGCCTGCCCAAGTGAGCAGCTCCGTTAGGCGCCGGTTGCCGGCGTCGCACCATAGGACAACCTCCTCCTTCATGGAAATCGCTAGTCTGACTGGAGGAGTTGTGCTCCTTCCAAAGGAAACCAACCCACAAGGAAGAAAAGAGAGTCAAACCCGCGACGTAGCACCTCAGTCAAACCCGCGACGTAGCACCTCACCATGACATGAAAACATCCGACCTGATAGTGACCAAGCTGAGAAGGTGAAGTCGGGAGATGACGATGAGCCAAACCTCCTCGCTGAATGGACACCCAAGAAGAATGTGGTACATTGTCTCGTTATGGGAGTACGCTAGGATGTAAAAAAACTTTCCTACTTCTTTTAATGCATAACGGGCAAGTGCCCGGTTTCAAAAAAAAAAAAAAAAAAAAAGGAACAGATGAAGTATTTCTGAAGCCAAACTAAGCCCTTTGTGAGAGGAACCTCACATGTGAAGTTATTTGAAAAATGTTCTCTCCATTCCAAATTATAACCCGCTTTAACTTTTTTGATTCATCTATTTTGTTATATATTATTATATCTAGATACATATCAAAATAGATGTAGTAATAACAAGGTTAAAGTGACTTATAATTTAGAAAAGATGGAATACTTAGTACAAAACAGTTCCAATAGATCAAGGAGCTGTGAGATAAAATTGTGCCAACAAACAAGTCATCAACGTAGGAGACGCACATAAAACAAGTGCGGCCGATAGCGCATAATAATATTCGTTCACGTTTTTGACTAATAATAAATATTATATATAATATATAAAACAATATAATTCACGATTCCTGCGTTTCAGATGCCTGAGAACACGAATGGGAATCCGGCGACGCCTTCCCTTCCCAACGAGAACACAGCTCGCAATCTTAAAATTCAGCAAGCCCCGCAAAAATTCTAATAACCCGCCCGAACCGTAGGCATTGTGGACCCCGTGTCAGCGTGGAAGAGGATCAGGAGATCGAACGAATATTCCAAGTGGGCCCCGCGGATAATCTTGGGGGAGGGGCTGGTTTCCTGATCCGTGCGTGTGCGTGTGTGACTTGACGGTGCGTCCGCCCTTGCAAGAGTCCCTCTTCACGTTTTCCGTCTCTTGATCTACTTCCTAGTATAATTCTTTTTTTTAGAATTCACTTCATATAGATAAATAATTGTAGAGTTTTTTTTTTTTTGACAACAAAATAATTGTAGAGTTCAATACTTCAACAAGATATCAAAAGATTCTACGGCTGCTGTTTTTTATATATAAAAAAAGTTTGAGATTGTTTGAGAGTCGTCGTCTAAATGTATATACAACTTAAGTTCTCGGATTTTGAACCTCGGATGAAAACTTGACCTCTAAGGCTGTAACAAGGCTGAAGTACTTGCTTGATCATATCTCGAACTTTTATAGTAGTTGAGACCTTTTTTTTTGTTTGATGAGGTTGTTTAAGGGGATCAAAATATTGAATATAAAATTTATAAAAAAATCAGAAATCGCTACAAAAGAATAACATCATATCATATATATTATACATATATAGTTATAAGTGGTTGTGTTGGTATTAGACGACGAGAGGGGCACTCGCGTGAGCCTATAAGAAGATGATCACTGTCATTGTTGTGGAATTAGCACAAAAGAATACGGTATATGTTTCCCTGTGTCTTTGCGCGCGGTCAACACATTAGTAAAACCATCCCCCAAAATCTATTTGGAGCTGTTTTGAGAGCGTCCTTGTAATAAATATTTTATTTTTATATGCTCGATGACACACGGTGATCCTTGAAATATGATTTTTGATTTAAGAAAAACATATATACATATATATGGTGTGATTTTCGAGCCGCGGCACGTGAGCATGCTCTATATTATGCTTTCGTCCACAACACGTGCCCAATGATGCACATGAACTCCATCCATCGCGTCAAATGAAATGGTGACCAACCTAAGACGAACTAGGGATGCATGGATGCTTTCGTCTGCCCGAGTGTGACCCGCATGTCAGTGGTGATGGCACTTGGCACGTCGCACGCTGGAGGGTTTTCATTATATATGTAAAAAAACGTTCTTCTTCTTAATATAATATGACAAACTGACAATATCTTACCAAACCTGTATCAATTTAAAATATAACAGTGATTGATTTGTTTTTATTCGTTTATAAATCCCAAAAACATTGGTTGACCGATGTTGTTACATGTTTCCCGCTTCAATTTATAGATTGTTTATATCAGCCTTATTGAACTTGATACAAAGAAAATTAAACTAAAATTATAATAATTAAAAATGAAAACTAAAGTCGATAAAATGGAAATAAAATGAAACATAATAGAAGACAATTGAACTTAAAAACAGACACTCAAAAAAAAATCATAGCATTTTAAAGAGATTAAAAAAAACTAGATTTCTATCTTGCTAGAAGCTTGGTCATTCACGTGAAGGTTAACACTCTTGTCATTAGCCTACGTCACGTAGAGGAGCTTGGAGCGACCGATCGCTCTTTAGTTTGGAATCCATCACCATCCTGGCCTCAGTGCATCAGGTCCACGACTGACGGTCCATTACAATGCATAGCCTGGCCCAATATCATAATAGGCCACACAGCCCACATGGGCCTTCGAAATGCCCGTACTGTCACTTCACTCGGCCCACCTCATTCCTCTTAAGCACTCGGTTGTGGGCCTAGATCCACGTCAGCCTGCCAGGCAATCCTCGCAAGCGGGGAGTTCCTTCCCTGCCGCCGCACGCGTCCTCTCCGCTCCCGACCTGCCTCCCAGCTCGTCAAGGCGCTCGCCACCGCGGGCGGCGGGGCCTGGCTAGCACGCCCAATCCCATCAAGCTTGGGTTCGTCGGGGACACCGTACCTACGTCGGGGCCAACGGTGATCGGACCACTGCTCCATGAACGGCGGGCTCTCGGACGCCAGGAAGGTGTTCGAGGAAATGTCTGCACGGGACTGTTAAATGGTATGTAATCTCGTGTATATCTTGTATAGGAACCTATACCGATGGTTATTTGGATAGGTTAGCCTAGACTTGTAGCTTAAGTTACTTTTCAGAACACAAGTTGTAATCTAATCTATGTACACGCCACGGTAGGGCTGTTCCTACCCTATATAAACATGCAACCGGGCACCCCAAAGGGTATTTGTTCTCCCAACTTTCACATGGTATTCAGAGTCATATTCCCAACGGAAGTTCTCCATGGCTTTCGCCCTTCTTCCTCCGCGCTCTCTGCTGCACTGTCCCTGACCACGTTTCTTCCACCAGTCTCCGAGAAACTCAATCGCACAAACCATCAGTCATGGAAGGCGCAGGTCCTTGCTGCGTTGAGGGGAGCCCAACTTGCGGATTGGCTCGATGCCAACCACCAGCCACCGGCAGGATTCTTGCCCAAGAAAAAGCCTGATGATGATTCTGCCCGTACGCCTGTCACTTCACTCGGCCCACCTCATTCCTCTTAAGCACTCGGTTGTGGGCCTGGATCCACGTCAGCTACCTCGCGCGCTTCTCCGCGGGGAGTTCGTTCCCTGCCGCCGCACGCCGCGTCTTCTCCGCTCCCGACTTGCCTCCTTGCTCGTCAAGGCGCTCGCCACCGCGGGCGGCGGGGCCTCGCTACCACGCCCATCAAGCTTGGGTTCGTCGGGGACACCGGGCAACGGTGATCGGACCACTGCTCCATGAACGGCGGGCTCGCGGACGACAGGAAGGTGTTCGAGGAAATGTCTGCACGGGACGTCGTGTCCTTGAACACGGCAGTGGCTGGCCATGGTCGCTGTGGTGCAGCAAAGGAACAGCATCTAAGAAAACAGTGGGCTCAAGCTGGATAGAACTCGATGAAGTTGGAAACAGAAACCACGGTTCGGCCAGATATCCGAGATGGTCCATCCATAGCCAGACAGATAGACTGAGTTAGTTCTTGGCATGTTATTAAAGAGAGGCCGGCTGAGTTGAAGCAGATGAAAACTCCTCGTGCAATGAGTGTAATACTACCGCAAATACTATACTTCACAAAGGTTGATTTGCCTTGCAGTTTGATGGAAGGAAGGACCAGCAACAGTAAACCATGGCGCTGTGCCCTGTCAGGAAGAGACGACGCTGTGGCATGGTACAGAAGTTTCCATGATGGTCCTGATGTCTGAATGCCCCCAGCTCTGAGACGCGTTCGTTCAACCATTATGCAGTCCTGGCATCAGCTTAATTTGCTCTGTTAATCTGCCACCGGTGACGAAAGCTGATGACGGGAGGCACAGTCAAAACACTGCCGGTACAGTGATAAGTTGGTCGGTCAGATCAGATGGTTGGCATTTCTCGACATCTGCACGTACTCGTGCCGTCATTTGATCTGTTGAAGGTGAGAAGATACTACTCCACTTGGCAGGCAAGCATTTCTCAACATCTATCTGCACTCGTGCCATCGTTTAGAACTTCAGTGTCTTCTCAAAACGCATACTGCTAGAACAAAGGAGAGAACTGACAATGCAAGTATCTGGCGTGTTTGGTATCCCGCATCAGGCTATACATGCACCGGCGGATGCAACCGGGGGTGTTTGGTTGCCTGGTCGTTCACTCCAGCCGAGGGGGCCGCCGCGGTGCAAAAAGCATCCTTCGGGCTCTATAGATACGGTGAATTCGAGCGTTTCCCGGCAGCCAGGCTCGCTCGGTGCACGAGGTGCATGTGGAGATGCAACGCACGGCAAACAAGTAAAGAGTTCGCCACAAGACCACGCAACCAAACATAGCTTGTTTACAGCATGTTCCCATGGATGCAAGCAACCAAACGCAGCACTTGCACGTGTTCCCGGGCGTGGAGAGCACGGTTGCCCGCTATGAGCCTGGCTGTGGTGGGCAGTGAACCAAACAAGCCCACTTCTTTCAGCTGACTGAAAAAGGAGTACCACATTGGAGACGAAGGGGAAGAGATGATTTGGAATAAAGTTGAAGTCTGAACAGAATAGGGACACCTGAAGCTGGAAAAGTCTCCCTGTTTAGTTCCTCCAACTCTCTCTCCAAAACTCACTATTCACCTATCACATCAAATCTTTTATCTCGTGCATGGAACATTAAATATAGATAAATAAAAAAGCTAATTACATAGTTTTAATGTACACGACGAGGCGATTCTTTTGAGTCTAGTTACGTCAAGATAGGATAATATTTACCACAAACAAACGAAACGCTTCGGTGCCTTTTTGATTCGAACGGTGCTTTTTCAACCAACTAAACAGGTCTTTTGGGCTTAAATCAAACAGCCCGGTTGCCTTAGCGATTTGTGGTTTATTGGCCTAGAGCCTAGCTGGACTTGCTATGGATGCATAGGTCAGCCTGGGCACAATTATACTAAAAACCGAAAACTGAACGAATCAAGACCGAACCAAACCGAAATCTCGGTTTTTTCGGTTTTCGGTTCGGTTTTCGTTTTAGCATCCGCTGATTCGGTGATCGGCTTCGATTTCGGTTTTAGTCTCGCAGCGAACCGTTAAAACCGAGGAACCGAACTCCTCTCAGCACGTACGCTGCACAACACTCGTGAAACAGGCGGCAAGGCCCCTAAGCGTTGTACCAATGGCCCAACACAAGAAGGCAACGCGCCCACCACTACTCCAAAGTTTAGTCTCAACTTGACAACACGTGCGAATTGGCTTGTAGTCCAATGGTAGGACGGTCCACTCGACGCTACCCATCGGGTTCAAATCCCGGTGCTCGCACCTTTCCCCGGGATTTTCCCAATGATTTACCGGCGTTATGCATTAAGTGGTAGCGACGTTCCGGCCGACGACGAGGCGCCTACGGTGACTTCGAGAATCTCTAGATCCGAGATCCGCCGTACGCCCGCCTTCTGAGGTCCTCAGGGGTAGGGGTTTTGCGTGCGTGTGTTCATAGGGTGAGTGTGCGTGCGTGTTGTGAGCGTCTGCGCCAGACCGTGTAATTCTCAAAAAAAAAAAAAAACTTGACAACACGTATACTCCGCCCAACACAGGAAGCAAAACTCTCAAGCATACGGAGCCGTGAGGACCGCGACACACACCACACAACCGATCGTAACCCCTATCCCCTTCTCTATCGCTTTGGAGGCGGAGGCGGCGGCGGTTACTACGGTGGATTGGTGGGTCGCGTTAGTCCGGCGGTGTCGCGGATCGGGGACGTCGGACGGGCGAAGGCCGAGCGAGGAGCCGAGGAGGCAACCAGCGACCAGCGTTGAGCCGAGGAGCCGAGGCGCATCCCACGAAGCCTTGGCGCCGGGCGGGGAAAGGAGGCCATCAACGCTTAGCGCGATGCCGCTGCAGCTTTGCGAGCCTGGGCGGCGGCGCAAGATCTAGCTATGGCAAAGATTCGAGGACCGCAGAGCCTCGATTCGTTTTTCTCTCCGATGTTCTCCGCCTTCGAAGTTTTCCTTCAAAGCTTCGGTTTCTTCGGTGGAAACCGACAAACCGACAATCAATTCGTTGGTTTTCGATTTTATAGACAACCGATCGGTTGTTAAGTGCTGAGAACCGAATTTTTCAGAGACTGAATAAACCGAACCGATATGTCGGTTTAAACCGAATGCCCACCGTGATGCATAGGAGCTATTTGTGTTCCCGTGTTGCTTGCAAGTTGCAACACGATATTCCCTTGTTGCTAACACGCCTGGTGGGCCGGCCAATCGTTGCTTTTGGAAGGCATCTTTGGGCCTGGACTGGACATGAGGATATAGTAAGTACCTACTAATCTGAATATGTTATCTTTTCTTTCACGATTCTGGACGCATTCCGGATCGAGCCACGTCATCCTAAAAGAATCGGACGGTTCCCCTAGCAAAGGCCCTGGCAACGTTTCGAGGACCATCTAAAAGCCTCCGTCCCCAGCTCCCTCCCCCGACCTTTCACCTTCGACGAGCTTCAATCTCCGCCTCCCGGCTTTCCCTCCACTCCCCTTCGCTTGCTGGGCCACCAGCTTCAATCGCGGCACGGCGGTGGCTCCCAGCCCGTGGGTACGGCTGGCCGCGGGTCTCCGGCGAAGCGGAGGCGCGCAAGCCACAGGCGTGGAACCCTGCCGCCGAAGAGCTGGTGAGGTAATGGGATCCAGACGATGCGATGGCTCTCGGCGTGGCAGCGAGCTCCAAGCGTGACGAGGCCGAGCTCACGATGGCGGAGTCGCGCCCATCTGGGGGTTGGCCGCGCACGCGCGTGTGGAACCGGCCGCATCCTTCGTCCAGGAACTGGCCGCACCTGCGCTGGTTAGCAGCCTCTGCGCTTGTGGTTGAGGTCGCCTCGCCCCGACATGGGCTGGGGGCCTGGCCCACCGCGCCGCCTCACCGGGGCCGCTGCCCCGCCCCGCCATGCCTGCCTCGCCTCTGTGCAAACCCGCAGGCTACCCTGCTTCGCCTCCACTTCTCCTGCGTGCTGCAAGCCTGCAACTGTCACCTCCTCTTCCTTTGATCTTGCGCTTGCAATTCTTGCAGGTAAGAGTAATTTTTTTCCTTTCTTATGTTTCTGATGATCATACCGGCTGCAATTCTTGGCAGTTAAGAGTAAAAATTATTTTCCTTCATTATGTTTCTCATGATCATACAACACGCTATATATCCATTACTAAGAAACTTGCTATTCTTTTACCTTTGTGTGCTCTAATCTAATATAGTCGGATGTTCCTAGCCCTTTCTGCTTCTCACATTTGATTAGCAAATGCAAATAGGATTGGAAAGCAAGATGAGATGCGCTAGCTAATTTTCACTCGATGTACAAGTATAGACTTTCTAGCTACTGAATTTATCCCGGTTTTAGCAGGCTATAAATTGTACAGTCAAATCATTAGTTATATGTTTGTTTTTAGATAGCTTACAGGTCATGACAGATTTTTAAGTCTAAAATAGTTTGATATCTCTTTATAGGTGTGAACTACTACAAAGTTATGGAATCAGACATCGTTCAATTTACCTCTTCTGGACGACCTACAAGATAAAATAAGATAAGAAATATATATATGCATGCCTGTTTCCTATGTTATTGAACTCAATATTGTATAGCTCTAATGATGTTGGAACCGAAACTACCATAACTGGCTAGCTATGTATGCGTTCCGATTTGATAAGCTTACAATGACTCAATTTATATAATGACTATAGACTTTAAATGAACTATGACATTTGAGAATACGCTGGTGATTATCATCCATCTGCCTATTTTTCTTGAACTAAGGTATATGGGAATATGCAAGGATGATTATCACTCTTATATGATCTTTCTATTATATTTCTTTTTTTTTAATTGAGGCAATTGGCACATGCAGTGATGATAACCATTAGATGTATATGGTCCCTTTTTCTACTCTTAATGAGCTAAGGTCATTTGCCATATGCAGTAATAACCATTGCAGTCCCGTTGTTACTTTTATATGCAAGTTTCATTTAAAATAGCTATTAATTACATTGGATATTAACAACATCTCAATGGTCAATGTTGAAACAACATACTCATAGACATTTCCATTCAATTTCTCTTTTTTGGTTGCTGTTTCAGCTCAGAATTATAAATTGTTGCTGCCTCGATTCAGTTTGAAGGAAGGAGTGAAGTGCCTTATTCAGAAATACAGATGATCCTTACCATCAACTAGGTGAGAATCAAAATGTTCTTTGATTTGGATACTACTTCATTCATTAGTGTACCTTCACAAAACTCATCTCTCATGGTGATATGTGTTCCTGTAGCGAATTTTAGTTTTACAAGATCGGAAAATGCATGCATCTCTGGTTTGTATATTTTAGAATGTCTCTTTCTAATGAAGAATTTGCAAGGTTATATGATGAATTGCAACATATTTCTTTAGACTTGCATACCAGTGATTCTGTGATATGGGTGTTGGATAAGAATAAGCAGTTTACTACTAAATCCTTCTATAGATTCCTGACCAACAGGGGAATGCCTAGCAGAGTGGCTGCCATAATTTGGAAATGTAACAGCCCAATGAAAATCAAATTTAATTATGATCTTCTCTATGTTGCTCTATCCCTGTTGCAGAAATGGAGTGTCTTCTAGGCTCCAGGTGAAGAACATTGTGGTCTTCTTGATGAGGAGCTTCAGCCCCAGCATTCTGATGCCTACTGACATCTATGAAATCTAAGCTTGAAAGCTTTCGCTCCAGCAAGTTGCTCCCTGTGAACTTTAAATTTGTAATTGGGTTAGCTCTCCTTTATTTCTAGCAAATCATACAATTCGAAATAGAAAAATCAATTCATGTTGTGCAATGACCTGAGTAGATCACTTATTAGCGATTATGGATTCCAGTTCACTGAAAAGGAACAAAACCAAAAATGAATAAGAACGCCCTATGTGCAAAAGTTCATATTCAAGCAGAAACTGTTTATCTCTTTGCAGCGCGAGATCGACAATAATCTATCTTTCCAGAGATAGGCCCACAACTAATAATTTGATTTTTTCCTACACGAACACGGTACACAGCCACTGCCAGTATATATTACTTGAAGGTTCTCTACTGGAACTCTGCAAGAGCCCTAGCATGATACCACCTAGCATGTGCCACATATGGTGATGAACAGTTTTCTGTGTTCATTAACTTTAACTTTTTCACCCTGCATGGTCTACGACGGCATGCAACAGCAAAATTCAGCAAAGAGTTACACTGGCCAGGTGCTACTATAATTATTTTACTTTACATGTTCTATAAAACTGGCCTCACAATGGCACCCTGTTTTCTAGTGTTATCTATTACTGACTACTGGGGTTTCTGAAACTCCAATAATCAGCACTCCAGGTCCACACACACAAACACACATTCAGTAAAATCACTAGTGTGGTCAAATTTCCATGTCAGCAGAAAGTGCACACAGAAGCAGCAGCCGCCAAGAAGCACATATGCTTGGTGGGCGCAGAAGATCTCGGGGGGATCTGAGGCCCCGCGTTGGTCGGCATAAAGAAATGGCGAAAATGCCCCTGGCAGATCTCGGAGACTGTCCTTTTCGTGCTCCGTCTTCTGATGCGAATGCGATGCCCGCCGATGCTGCAACCATAAACAAAGCAGCCATCAGTCACGTGACCACTGGAGCCAGCCGCCTCACCTCTGCTGTGTTTGCTTACGGTAAGCCTGTTGCCATGCCAATCTCAGTGGGATTAGTAGACCTCGATGTGCTGTTAAATCAGGTTGCTTCTGACCTCATGCACCTATCCGGGGCCCGCCCCGGCTCAGCATCTTCTAATCTATCTTATCTTAAGGTAACTCAAAAGAATGGTGCCTTTTCCATGACTATGGTCCTCATCTGATCAATTACCATGCACACAATTTTAACTGTTACTACTAGAGGGTACTCACTAAACCATGCGGTTTATTTATCTTAACTTATTATTTTTGGAAAGAAATAGTCTTTACTTATTTATTTTCAGTTAAGAAAAACCATGAATGTTGCTCTGTAATTTTTACTGCACAGAGTAGCTATTACTGCTAGTATGTAGGGTTGGTTGTTAGATATGAATTAATCATGCTATTTATATGTGTAATACCCTACTACTATATTATAAGGAGTATATTTGTTCAAAATAAATTCCCCAGTAGTAGTAGTCAACTTTGGCCAAGAATCTTCCGCCCGAATCCCGATGGAGCAGGGATGTGTGTGTGTGCTGTGGGCCTGTGAGCGTCCGGTGCAGGAGTACCACCACCTTTCCTCCCAGCCAGCCCTACTGGCCGTTGCTCTGTTCACTCTCATCACTCTGCCGCCATGTTTCGGGGCAACTTGCTGGCCGCTGCACAGAGTTATCACCTTCCTGCGAGCCTTGGGTGTGTTTTAACACCCAAAATTTGGTCTGCAAAATTTTTGGACCGAAGTGACACGCGCGTCACATCGCATTAATCGTAGAAGACGTTTCGTTTGTTAGTGGTAAATATTATCCTACCACGTAGGCGTAATTCAGCCAAAAGATTCATCTCGCAACGCACATCTAAACGTGTAATTATTTTATTTTTTATCTACATTTAAGTCTTCGCTATACGTCTTCGGATTTTGATGTGACGGAGGAATCTTCTTTTCGTGACAAGTAGAATTTGGGAAGGAATTTGGGGTGCTAAACACAAACAATGCCAACCGATGCTTCTGTAGCATCCATCAATCAACAGCAGCAACACGAGTTGAGTGAAATCTCGAAACAGACATTCTGTTTAGAAAAGAAATGGAAACACAAATCTAGAGCTAATTTTGGGTGATAGTACTTAGCAAATAGGTTGGCCATGCCATTTCTAGTGGGGCACACGAGTGATTATCAAAAGCATGATGGTTTCTTTCCTCTTAAGATAAAGCTTGGGTATGTTTGGTTCACAATATCGCGAAACTTGCTAGGTGATTGAAATTGAAATTGAAGCTGGCATAGTGCCATAAATTGAAACGGAAACGGGTTCATTTCGTGGCTAAAATTAATCTTTGAACGCATAGAAATAGATCATTTTAATAATAAGATGAAATTAACGCGTGACAATCGACGGGTCATGCTTTTGTGGAGCGCATGACCTCACTGGCTCTTCCCCACCGTAGTTGTCGTCTTTGGCTTCCACCAGACCACCACCCGTCGTCTCGTCACGCCGCCCGTCTCCAACCCTCGCTCCTCGACCCCGTCCTCTTCTAATCACTCGCATCACTACTCCAACACCACCATCCCTACCCGACCATCATCTGCCACCGCCTAGGCGGGTGCTGCTACCCTCACCGTCGTCACCACCACCGCCCTTCTGCAGCCGCCGGTAAGTGGATTTCCTAACCCCTTTCTTCTTCCTCTCGGCCCACAGGGCTGCGGATAGGTCGCTTGAGTGCACAATTGTGTGACCCATCACCGTTGTAGAGTTTGTGTTTATTGTTTTTTTTGTATATTTTTTGCGTTATTATTATGTATTGCGAGAAATAGACAACAGTGGTTTGGTGAAAAAAATACTACATCGATTGTACATTTCGGTAGGTAGGTACCGATGCATAGTTGTGTAATGGTTTTGATAAATGATTGTCCTTGTCTTGAAGAATTGACCGGTACAATGGACGCGAGTACAATTGGAATCCTTCAAATCCAGGTCCAAGAAACTGACATAATGTCTCATTAAACCATCCATTACGCAACCGGAGAAACAAATGAATTCAAGAAACGGCTCCTGCTTTTGACTCCTGTTCCGGCCAGTATTTTACTCATAAATCTAAACCAAAATTAGCGAGGAAAGAAACACTTGATGCGTCTAGATTAGATCGACGACAAGATAAGACATCCCTTTCAGGGCGTCCACAACAGTGAATATGAAATCGCTAGCGACTACAAATAAAAAAAGAAAAAATACCACTGTAGGGTACAGAGGGGAGTGGGCCATGGAAGCAGAGAGAGAACATTTCTTGGGAAGTGAGCGAGCTGGGCGACGAGCTCCGCGATAGCTAGGAGGTTTCTGAACTCTCTCTCACCATTTCATTGGCTAACAGCTCCTCCTAGATAGCAGTGTGGCAGTTGTTGGGACGCCCTCAGCAGCACTTTGAAAAAATATCAGGTGATTAGTTGTGGGTTTGTCAACCTGTCAGCTAGGGGACAAGAATTATGCTGTTCCGGTTTGGTTGTGTTGTGTGCATGTAGCGGTGGTGCTACATTTATGATCTTCCAGCCTTTCCTTTCTCCATACTCCAATCCAGAGGCACAGGAGAGAGAGAGAAAGCCAGAAAGGCACAGAGACTAGTGAGAGAGAGAGAGAGGAGGCAGAGAATCTCCCAGGTCTGAAATTGTACAAAAGACTGAACTCATCACACACACACAAGAGAGAGAAAAAAGAGAGGAATGAGAAAGGCACACAGAAGCCCTTAATTTATGGCTTTTCCCAACCCAAAACCCAATGCAAAGTGATGAAGAAAATCAATGCCTTCTCCTATCCACCACCAAACCAAACCACCTTGGTAGAGTGAGAACAATACACTCCTCCAGTCCTCCTACAAGAGGGAAGAGCCGGCAGAGAATAAGAAGACCAGAAGTTGACAAACTTTTCCTGTTCTTCGAGAAGCCTATTTTTTCTCCTCTTCTTCTTCTCCACTAGATAGAGAAAGGGGAGAGCAAGATACAAGGAGTGGAGGAGGAGAAGATCCATCCCACCCATCGTCATCCACCGGCCAATCTAATCTGGGTCTGCTCCCTCCCGTCCATGGCCTAGTAGTGACGAAGGATTGTATCTCTGTCCATGTGGATGGCGATAAATTAGTACTTGTTTATAGGTGTTGCTGTTTGTTTGGTTGGCCTTGTCTCCTTGTTTGAGGAAGTGGGGAAAGGCGGAATCTTTTGTTGGATCATGGCAGTCGCAGTTCCAATGCGGCCGGTGGGCTTCGTCTCCCCGTGACATGGTGAGCAGGTGAGGAGATGGATTATCTCCTGTTCTTGGCTGCTTCCCTCTCTTGGTTCGGTCTGGTCGCCATTGTTTCTGCGGAGGTCGGGTCGGAAGCCGTGTTCTTGGAGCTTCTCCCCCCTCTGTTTCTTGGCCACATGATGTTCTTCTTCTGCCTAGATTTGGAAATATGACGATGTTCTACTTATGTTCTACTTCTGCCTAGATTCTGGGTGCGCGAAAAAATTCGTTTCCTTTTCGATTCCTTGGTTTTGGTTGCGCTTTTTGGCTGGATAATAGTGTCGGAAAGCTGGCAGCTTTGTTGGTTTTCGTTTGATTATTGTTCTTACAGTGTGCTTGTGATGTTGTGGTTTCAAGAATTGTTTCGGACAGCTCTGATTTGTTCTAGCGCTTTAAATTTTAGTTAAATGTTTGGAATCCTTCTGGCTCCACAGTTTCCTGCGGTTTGTGATCTCGTCTTCAATTTTTTGGTCGCTTGCATTTATTTCCCTTAATAACATTTTCTTTTTCCACCCATACCCTGACGTCCTGCAAATGCCAAATTACAGGTCTCTTGTTGCTGACGCGACCTGGACTTTTCATCTGCTTATGATAAATATAAGCTGGCATTCATTCATAGCTCAGTTTCTTGGCAGATACAGATACAGAGGATTCAGGCTCGGCTCGCAGAATCCCTCAGCCACCGTCGTTTTGCATCCGAGAACTTGGTAAGCAGTATGAGATTGCCTTCTTGCGGTTTTCTGAACCAATGCTTGTTTTACCTTCTGTTTGTCATCTTACTCAAAAATTGAACTGTCTGTAAAGAATGCCTTTTTGTGGATTCTTGTGATGTGGTTAGAGGGGTTCAATTCTGTGGTTTCACATTCAATTCTGTGGTTTCACACTTTCACTCACCTTTGGACTTTTCAGCATTTTCTTCGATCGGTAAGATTACTGGCACATAGAAATTTTCCCCGGCAAAACTAATTTTCTGGGATATCGATTACTTGTTTGACTCCCATTGCACTATTATCTCCACTTCAGTTGCATTAATTAAAGTTGTGGTGATTGCTCATGGTCATACTTTGCAGAGATTAGGTCTTCCAATTCTGTGTTTTATGTCTGCTTACTAACTGTGATTGCCAATTTTCAGGTAACTTCCAGTTCCAGGTGCATTTTTCTGTGCTGCAAAAGGTGCCAAATAATCCGGCTGAACAAGCCAGTGGTCCTTCAACTACAGAGTCCTGATCTGCAGATTCTTCCATTTGGTACTGTTTCATATTTGACCACTTTGTAAGTTATACTTCTTCACACAAGGTTTCCAAACCATGATTTTTATTTCAGTTTTTGGCTTCTTAATTATCTGAACCGATTCCAGAAATGGAATTAGTTGTAGCAAAATTAATGATACAACACATTCAAACATCTGTCCATAACATTGATACAGTTTACTTTTGTGTGGTGGTTCCCCTCTTTCGCATGAATAAAACTATATTCTGCTGAATTGGTTATTATGTTTGATGATATTTTTCCTTTATATATTGGCTTGAACGAAGCCATGCTTTGTTATTCAGTGTCTGTAACTGTTGATTGATCTTTTATGTCTGTCATTTAATAAGGAGCTATAATGGACCATAATTCATTTAATAAGGAGCTATAATGGACCATAATTCATTTAGTAACTGCTGCTCTGCTTCCTTATTCTTGATATTGACAAAATATGGCATATTAGTGGATCAGACTTATCTAGACCAATGACATTTGGGCTGCAAAACATTCAGAGAGGCTATACTTGTGATAAAAACATTTAATCAGCTAATGAGTTTAATCTGTTAACAGTGGGTATTTTTTTGTTTTGTTTTGAGCGGGGTGGGGTGGGTGGGGGGGGGGGTCTTAGAGTGTTGTTTATTTGTGGTCAGAACTTCCTGTCCCATGCAAACATCATATTACTACAGTATTGTCACTTACCTATAGGTTGGTTTTTAATGTTCGGTAGCACCCTGTTTTGGGTCATTTCATCCTGTTTCCTTTCTCATTTTTTTCCCTATGTGAAGTCCAAAGAGAGGCTGCAAATATGGACAATTTTCTATCGACTTAATGAAACATTCTGTTATGGTATCTACTGTATATGTTAATTGCATTTCAGTTGTTGCCATTTTAGCATGTGCACCTTCTCATATTTTCCAAAGTGAAAGGATGGCTGTGCTTATAGACAAGTTTTGTGCTGATTGGTTTTGATCCTCTAATGATAGCTCTAACCTAACTTCTCTGTGTCATTACTTGACAGATATGGAAATAAAAGTTGAGGCCAAGTCATATATTTCAGGATACTTTGACATGGAAGGTTCTAGTGTAAATTCTAATGGCAATGTATTGCCATATCACAAGGAGAACAAACCAAGTGTGTATCTTACTGAGAAGTTCACAATAATAGCTTCAAATGGATCTGTACAATATGACAAGGAAATGATAAAGCGGACAATGCTTGTGCATGAAGCTACATTTCGAAACAGGTATGTTTCGACGAAGTTATAAAAAAGGCATTCCTTGCAGTGGTGTTGTTTTCTTATTCTTGTCTATAGTTCTAATAGCTCATTTCCTGCACCATTTTGCTGTCTGTGTAGGTGTATGAACTTCACCGTCTTTACAAAATTCAGAATGAACTAATGGCACGGTTCCAAAGAGAAGATCTCAATGGTTGCCCTAGTTATGCTGATGTATTGCAGCCAAGATCCTCTGCATCACAGACACTGCTTGGTGATGTTAATGGAATGTGGCAAACTGCAAATCCTTTTTCTGGACATGATCCTAAGCAGTCATGCATCGATTTGATGAATGAAAGCAGTTCGCAATATAGTGTGAGTGGAACTCCTTTGAGGCATAACAATGTTAGGTCTTCAAAGAAAATGTTTGACCTGCAGCTTCCAGCAGATGTATATGCTGACGATGATGATGATGTGGAGATACTGGAAGTGAGGCCTTCAAAAGGTTTGCCTGGGGCTAATGGTTCTGTTCTTTTTGGAAATGACAAGCTCAACCTGCAAAATAGCGAGGCCTATTCACATATGAAGAGTTGGAGTACTGATATACAGGCACATCACAGCTCAGCTGAGCATATACTGAATAAACCAGTTGAAGAATCATCTAGTATGAATATATCAAATTTTCTTGGTGTGGGAATATCTGCTCCCCAGAACCAGCATCATATATCACAGGGAGTGAATTTGAACCTCATAAGCTTGGAAGCAAAGCTAAAGAAAAATGTGCTGGTAAAGCATCTGGTTCAAGGTTCTTTGGAGCAAATGGGGAAATAAAGAACAGCAATTCATTTCAACAGAGAAAGGATGGTAAGACTACAGCTTTTGTTTTTTGGGCATGTTTTATACCTTTTTGTTTAATTCACTATCATCAGTGCACACTAATGTAGTTTCCTATTTCTTGTCAGACTCAAACACTAGCATGGCATGGTACAAACAAAATTGTATTGGTTCCTCAATGGGGCATTACGCTCCCAGTGGGAACACCTTCAATCACTCGATCCTTGCTCCGCTTGGCTTCAATCATGCACTGAATCCTCCATGGCAAAGCAACAACACAAGCTACTTGACTAAGAGTCATTGTGGTGCTGCTGAAACACTCACTGATAAGGATGACCTTTCCAATGGTGTCTCAATGTATTCTACTCCAAAGGCTCATCATTCACTGAAGATTCAGGGAGGTGCAGGATATCAAAAGCTTCCTGCACTCCATGATAACCTGAAGGATATAGATCTGAATGACACACCGGTTGATGCTGCTGCCACATGGGAACAGGGAAGCGAGAAATCAGTGGTTGATATCTCTTGGCTCAGCAAGAAACCAGTAAGCCTGATGGAATCACATGTCCCATCAAGTTATGCAAAGGACCATTCCCAGATATTACCCAGCCCCACATTATATTCAGAAAGTAGCACGAGAGTCCCGGCCTCCCTCATCAGTGTTGGTGCAGAAAAAGATTCTCAGTGTTCACCCGCTATACAGTATGACTTAAACATTGGACCGTCGATCAAGTGTGAACCTGACATGGAAATTCAACCCCAGTGCAAGGAAAGTGACACAGATATTAGGAATCTTATTGACCTGAATGAAGCCTTGCCAATAATCGATGATCCAGAGATGGATGCTCATGAATCAGGTGAAATTGTTCCTCATGAACCCAATGATCCTTCACAGGATTCTATCGCCATGGCAGCAGCAGAAAGGCTGGTAGAAATGTGGAATGATAGCGTTCAGCCAGCATCTCCTCAATTTGACATTCTGCATTGGTTTACTGACTTAGCTATATTGAAAGATAGCACAGTGTTGGACAAGGACAGTGGTGATGACTCTGAGGCTGCAACACTGAAGCTGCAAGAAACCAAAAGCATCGAGGACAGTGGTGATGACTTTGAGGCTGCAACACTGAAGCTTCAAGAAACCAAAAGCAACGAGTACCATTCAACACCAAGAACCACCCAGGAGGATAACCGTAACCGTGGCCATTGCTCTGCAGCTTCAGTTCTTGTCTCAAAACCTCAGAGAGGCAGAGGACGAGGACGTCGACAGAGGAAAGACTTTCAGAAGGACATCCTGCCAGGCCTTGCATCATTGCCGAAGCACGAGGTATCAGAGGATCTTCGTGCACTTGGAAGGTCCAAGCCAGCCACACCGCGAAACGTGGCCGAACAAGCAGCAACCGAGAGGGAGGCGCCGGGCAAAAAGCGTGGCTGCTGCCATGGAGGTAGAGGAAACCAAGGTCAGCCCACCACCACAGGCATCACCATCTCTTGTCCCTGCTGACTTGGACGCGGATGCACTGGGCATAACAAGGTGGGGAAGGACCACCAGACGCTGTCGAAGGCCGAGATGCCCGCCGGTGAACAATGCATCGTTGCATGTAGCTTGAGAGAGTTTTAGGTACCTTAGCTGATGAGAATTGGTCAGAATTCTAAAACTCCTTTTTGCCCTGACGAGTTGGAGGGAAATTGGGGAACTAGTAGCTTGAGAGAGTCACAATTGTACATGCTTCTCAGCACTAATTTTAATTTGGGCCCCTGAGACCTGCATCGGATCAAAACTTTTTTGTACATCTCTTCGAAATGAACTCTAATCCTAAAGAAACGCACCTGGGTGAATCATCATTTTGACAAGTTTGTTAGGATTCTTATTTCTGTTGCGCATCTGATTCTGACTGTTGATCAGGCTGACATGCCAGTGTGATATCATGCTTGGGGAGTACTCAGGTTGGGTAGGCAGCAGGTGCAGTTAGTTATGTTACTGTTAATGGCATACTTACATTCCAAATATACAAGACATGTTGCAAATTTGTGGGATAAGTTTGCTATGTTTCAATACGTCTCCCCTCCTCGAATGAACAGTGATGCAGTCGTTCAAGCCCTATGTGGAACCTTTGAATTTTTCATACGTGTTTTTTTATTATAAAATAAAATTTTTGTGTTCGAATTGATTTGTTTGGTTTCTTATTCTTCTATTGTCTGGTCATATTTTTTATTTCTTTCACATTTTTTTGTTGCAAGTAGCATTTGAGTAATTCTGATTACAATTATTATGCGTTTAAAGACTAATGAAACTAACATTTGATAGCCTAATAACCTTAGACCCGGTAAGTGCTCAAATAGTAGGAATGTGTTGTGAAGGACGGGTGTAATTTCATGCGTTCAATAAATATTTTTTAATCTTTTTTTGGAGGAAGTATTTTTATGTTAACTTTTTTAAAAAATTTTCTCTGTAAAAAAGGGTCTCAGCGTGACAAGGCTCTACACCCACTAGGGCTTTTATGGGGCTTGGTTGGCCCAGTATGCCTTGAAAAAACAAGCCCAGCCCATTAGTGGGCCTAGTTGGGCCATTACGTTTTCGGTTGGACCATATGCCTGTTCTGCAATCCGGATACGGCACGGCAGCAGGAGATTTACGTTTTTTTTTAACGAAAAGATTACAGATTTACAGCATTCATGGACGCGCACGGTCTGTTGAATGTGATTAACCAAAGGGTTTTAAGCAAAGGTCCGTAGACTGGTGGGCCCACGCAAAGGCACATACAGAGTGCTAGAGCTAGCCTGTTGCAACATAACACTCTTGATTAGTGAAAAGACTTGTTGAGTAGTAATTGGGAAAAGGAACATCAAGCAGGAATTAATAAGCACAAGGGATGTATCTGAAAATGTTTCCATGCCTCCATAGTCTTCTTGTTACAGTTTTTGATCAACGGTATTGGTGTAAACTTCTCTCTAATGGTTATTTTATTTCTCCTATCTTTAAATTTTTATATTCCTCAGTTTGCATTTGCTTTGATTTATTCTTTTTGTTGTGCCCACAAGAAGCACAAAGACATAATACGATGCTTTTTTTTTTGTTTGAATTTTTTCACTATTAACTTGCGCAGACATTTCTGAATTTTTTACATGGTAAACGATGATGGTTTAGTTTAGTCCAAGAGTTACGGACACTCAATTCGCCACAAACAAAAGAGGAGCCACATGATCCTTGGTATCTAGCGTCAAAGGTTGCAAGCAAAGATATGTGAGCACCAAAGCATGGCACAAAGCATGAAAAGAAAGATCATCCTACAATGATCCTATCTCCCCATGCAATTGCCCTATGGATCCACCACGGTGCACAAAAGGCACTTCTACGAGTGATCTCTTTAAGGAATTCCTTTGCATAGAGTGACAGACAACTGGACCCCATCATGGGCAGTTTAGCCGGACCCATCTGTCACTCTGTCAGTCTGTACATGTTCACCACCACCACTGCACTTCTCAAAAAGACATCAATTGTGCTTAGAGCAAGAACAGGAGGCACATAACACAAACCACAAAAGAGGAGAAACCTCCTCAAAAGGATTGCCAAGCCACTCACTACCAACAATGAGTGGACTTTTGCCTAGCTTGCTGGATTCATTTTCCCTCTCTTTTTATCTGTGAGAAATTTCCTATGGATGAGTCACTGTCTGGTCCTACATATGTACACCTCTATGTAGTATATATATATATGACAATGGGGCCATTTACTTTTGTACCTTTCTGCAAGGCATGGAGCAAAGGACGAGGTTGTAAATGGCAGTCAAGGCCAATTGCATTTCATTTTCTACAGAAAGAATCAAGAGAACTTACCTGGCTAGCTAACCAACAATAGATCTAGTCCTTGCAATGCATTCATCATGATTCACTCCTAGTTGAGCGTGCACACTGCGTTGTGTAGTACCCTGAGCTCCCCATAAATTTCAGATCTTATTTGGAATACAGAGATACATTTATGCTGTTTAAAAGAAGAAGATAAACATGGAATACAGAGACAACCTTAAGGTAAAAACTTTCAGTTTAGAGAAATCCCTGTCCCCATGATCAGTTATAATTCTAAAACAAGTACAAGGCACACGTACAGTTCACAGACATGAAAACAAACATAACTGGCCAGGAAACAGAAATGGGACCTAAGCAGGAAACAAACAAAGATGGGGCCTAAGCTTAACTCAGCATCGAGCAACAGTCCCTGTCATAAACATTCTCACTATTCCACAATCACAATAGTCAAACATTCCCTCCCATACGCTAGCTGTCCTCCCATTTGAATCTTATATATGGAAATGGGATTTGGTGGAAGGTGGGGCAACAACCATACACATTGTGTGAGCATATATCCCTTTCTCCAAACACGCGAAAACTGAAAAGCGAAAAGAAGAAGCAAAAAAAATGCGAAGTCAAAAGCGCTAGATGGCTACTTTTATCATGTTTAGTATGGTTGGTTTTTTTTAACCTTCCAGTCGATGTCATGTTCCTCGCAAACAAACCGCCTTTTGCATCATGTGCTAATCTTTTCATCAACCACATCATCACAAACAGCACTAAACCACCATTAGTTTAAGAATGAAGAAATGATACTAAGTCCTTGACTCCAATTAAAATTTTAAACAATTGAAGAAAGGAGAGAACAAGGTGGTGGCTGGCTAGGGTTTTTAAATACAAACGGCTAGTACAGACAGCATGCCCATACTGCCCTACTATAGTGACATAAATATTATCACATGAACATTTCCCCCGCCCAAATCCAGGACACCACGTTCGTTGGCGCGCATCCATTCGAGGCATTTCCTTCCTTTGCCCCTGTACTGTACCCTCCCCCAAACCAAATGTATTCTTTGATCATTGCATTGTAGGCACACACACAAACACACACACCTGCATCTTCTTTGTTCTATCAAACAATAAATAAATAAATCAAACTCAAAACCAATTCACAAACAAAATCATCTGAAATTTACGCGAAAAACTACCGAAAGCTAGCTTCAGCTTTTTTGTGTTTTTGGATCTGCTGCACCTGTTCTTGCTTGATCTCTGATCTGACATAGAGAGGTTGTTGCACTTAACCAAAGGCCCCCCTAATCCTCTAACCTCTGTCATGCATACAGTATTTAGGCTTTAGGAGGCCAGCAGCATCAGCAGCAGCAGAGAAAGAGTGAGAGGAGGTGCACTTGCTCCCCAGCTCAAAACCAGCACAGGAATTAAAGCAAAAGGGGGAGGACAGATTGATCACCAATTAAAGGCAGCCGGGCAGCTGGAGCAAGAGCAATCGCTAATCGGCCATGGCCGGTCATCTCCTCCCTTGCTATCTTTAGCCGCAGCTCGCATTGCTTGAGGACGCAGGGGGTGCAGGCTGATCGCCCGGGGAGCCAGAGCCTGAGCAGAACACAGGAGGAGAGACAGGAGACGGAGAGCCTCCCGTCCCCTTCCCTCCTCTGTGTTCTTGCTCATCCTCCTCCTCTGATTCCGGTGTTGGTCCGCCACCGAGTCTCCGTGGAGCCGTAAGCGCGTTTCTTGGCCTGCCGTTCCGTTCCGCGGCGGCAGACATGGGGTGCGCGGCGTCGAGGCACGGTGCGGTGTCGTCGCCGTCCTACGACGTGTCGTCGTGCTCCGCCTACAACATGTCCCGAAGCGCGTCGGCGTCGGCGGACCTGGCTGGCGGCTCCTCGTCCGCGCTGTCGATATGGAGCCGGCGTCCCGTGCGTCTGGAGACGTTCGACGACGGCGACGACGACAACGAGCGGCGGCGGCGGTCGGGGAGGGAGGTGTCCACGACGACGACAGTGCGGATGGTGGGGAACGTCCGGCGGCGGTGCGTGGAAGGCGAGCAGGCGGCGGCCGGGTGGCCGTCGTGGTTGAGCTCGGTGGCCGCCGAGGCCGTGCACGGCTGGGTGCCGCTCCGCGCCGAGAGCTTCGAGAAGCTGGAGAAGATCGGGCAGGGCACGTACAGCAGCGTGTTCCGTGCGCGGGAGCTCGCGACGGGGCGGCTCGTCGCGCTCAAGAAGGTCCGGTTCGACAGCTTGGAGCCCGAGAGCGTGCGGTTCATGGCGCGCGAGATCCTCATCCTCCGTCGCCTCCGCGGCCACCCCAACGTCGTCGGACTCGAGGGCCTCGTCACCTCCCGCTCCTCCTCCTCCATCTACCTCGTCTTCGAGTACCTCGACCACGACCTCGCCGGCCTCAACTCCTCCCCGACATCACCTTCACCGAGCCCCAGATCAAGTGCTACATGCGGCAGCTGCTGGCGGGGGCTGGCGCACTGCCACGAGCGCGGGGTCATGCACCGGGACATCAAGTGCGCCAACCTCTTGGTGAGCAGCGCCGGCGAGCTCAAGGTGGCGGACTTCGGGCTGGCGAGCCTCTTCTCGCCGACGTCGGCGGCGCCGCTGACGAGCCGGGTGGTCACGCTCTGGTACCGCCCGCCGGAGCTGCTGCTGGGCGCCACGGCGTACGAGCCTCCGTCGACCTGTGGAGCGCCGGATGCGTCTTCGCTGAGATGCACGCGCGCCGGCCCGTCCTGCAGGGACGCACCGAGGTGGAGCAGATCCACAAGATCTTCAAGCTCTGTGGCTCGCCGCCCGAAGAGTTCTGGCGACGATCGGGGATCTCCCACGCCGCCGTCTTCCGCCCGCAGCAGCCGTACCCGAGCCGGCTCCGGGAATCCTTCGCCACGTTCATGCCTGACCACGCGTTCCGCCTCCTCGACACGCTCCTCTCCCTCGACCCCGCCGGACGCGGCACCGCCGCCGCCGCCCTCGACGCCGAGGTACACGAACCTCATTTCGTGCTGCGCAGCACCTTCGTCGTCACAAACTGCTAATTGGCATGCGTTTCTTGCTGCTCCGACAGTACTTCACGACGGCGCCGTACGCGTGCGAGCCGGCGAGCCTGCCCCCAAGTACGTTCCCAACAAGGAGATGGACGCCAAGTTCCGGGAAGAATCTAGAAGGACGATGAGGCGGCTGTCGAGGGGGCACAAGAGCATGCAGCTGCAGGACACGAACCAGAGCCACGTCCACGCCGAGGTGGGTGCGCCGCCGTCGACGCCTGCGTGTTCTGTTCAGTGTTCACCGAACTGACCACATTGCTGCCTGCGCAGGAATCGCTGCCCGTTGTGGCCGAGAACGGCGCGGCGGTGGCGAGGAAGAACGACGGCGGCGAGTCGCGGCTGTTCGTCGAGCTGGAGCCCGTGCCGGCGATCAGCAAGCGGCACGATGGCGACGGCGCGGCGCCGTGCGCCAGGACCATCTCCAGCAGCTTCAAGGAGCCGCCGTGTGTCGCCGACGGCCTCCTCTGTCCGGACCCGTGCAGCTCGCCGCGTCCACCGGCTTCGCCTGGGCCAAGAAGCCCCGCCCCGACGCCACTACTGCCGCTGTGACGAAGTTGAGCGGCTCCAGGGTGCCAGGGACCAACAACACCAACAACGGAGGAGGAGACGGAGCAAGAACCACCACCGTCGCCGCCGCCGCCGCCGTAGAACCAGCGGCGCCGGCACCATACGAGGTGGAGAAGCAGGAGATGATCAAGCAGTGGGCACAGGTCGCTGACGCCTTCAGCGCCTCTGAAGCTTACAACAACAGGTTCAGGCAGACACTTGATGCCAAGCAGCTCAAGACTGGAATGGTATCACTCTCACTGCTCACAACTCACAAGCATTGCAGATTTGCTGTGTTGACTCTTTAATTGTTTCATTGCTAGTGAATTTTGTTTCTTGATCTGATGCATGATCTTGGGAGTTTGTTATTGTTTTCAGATGTGCAAGGGCAGGGTGAACAGGGTGGACTACTCAGGGCCGCTTCTATCACAGCCCCGGCGCATCGACGAGCTCCTGCACAACCACGAGCAGCAGATCCGGCAAGCTGGTCGGCGATCATGGTTCAAGAAAGGTGCCTACTGAACTGATGTACACGCACACTGGTTGGTTGGATTTCTCTGAAACTGCCATGACCAACTGCAAATCGCATGATTGGTTCGTTCCTGACAGGCATCAAGACGGAGCAGCACTGATGGCAGAGACACTTCATGATCACAATTAAACAGCCATCAGATTTGTATATCTACTTACAACAGAGCAAGACATGATGCAGGAAACAGATCAAAGGAGTTGGACCATGAGCTAGCTCTCCTGATGAGCAGGTGTTTTTTTCAGGGCTGGACAGACAGTCAGCCAGCCTCATGCCATCAGGGAAGAGCTCGATCAGATGGGAGCTGTTGTAGTGGGTTTTTCAGGTTTCATGCAACCAGATTTTGCTCTACCTGAACTAGATAACACCATTTTTGTTGTTGTTGTTGTACACGATCTTTTTTGTGCTCGCTTTTGATGATAATATATGAATGGGAAGCTCCAAAATGTGGTTTCCAGTTTATATATAGCAAGAGGTTACAAAAGTTGGTAATCATATTTGCCACACTTGGCTAAACTTAGGCATGAACCAAGACCTATTCCGCAAGTTTCATGTAGCTTTTCCTGATTGATGGACCGGATACAGTACGTGCGAAAAAATACACGTGGGAGATACATATGCAAAGTGCTTACGCCCAATCAGGAGCAATAATGAAAATAAAAACTTTAAGTTCAGCTAGACACCCTAGAAATCAATTTTCAAAGCATGACTTGATAAATCGCCTCTAAACCTATTTTCAAGTGGTGATTAACACAACGTCCTCTACAATTATATTTAGGAGAACCGTAAAAAAAAAAAAAAAAAGAATAACTTATAAGAAAAGTTGACTAAGTCAACCGTGTGTGTCGTATCTATGGTTCAATTTTCAAGGATGGTTGATTTAGTAAAAATTGCATATGAAAATCTACTTTTTTTTTTGACACTCATAACACGCATACGCACACTCACCCCTATGAACACACGTGATACCCCTATGAGCACCTAAACCGGCAGATTGGAGATTCTCAGTCACCATAGGCGAAAAAGGGAACGCCGCTACCACTTAATGCATAAGGTAAATCCTTGGAAAAATCATTGAGCAAGGATTTGAACCCTGGTGGGTAGCGCCCCATGGACCGTACTACCATTGGATCTACTTTCAAAGGTGATCATCATACTATTGGACATATTCTAGTTTCTAAATAATTACTACTCCCTCCGTTCCAAATTGTAGTTCACTTTGACTTTTTTAGATATATTGATTTAGTTATGCATCTAGTCATACACTATGTCTAGATACATAGTAAAACAAAGGCGCCTAAAACAAATGGATCTAGAAAAACCAAAGTGAACTACAATTTGGAGGGAGTACTTGGTATTGCATAAAAAAGAACACAAGTAACTCATGACTATATTTAAACTACCCACATACTACCATTAAGAAACATGATCTAAAGGATACCTAAATTTACATCTAATTTACTCATATACTCCTATTAGATGGATAATTTTTGTAACACAACGACTGTCATATCATTATTACAAAACTAAATATCACATCTTCTGTTTTAAAATAAATAATTCAAAAAAACCAAAAGAGCATGCATATGTTTCTACATTATCCACGTCTATCAATATTTGATTAAAGTAAGCATACACGTTGTGCTAACATGCATGAGTAACAAATATATATGTTATGTTTCCTAATTTTTTAATTACTCATATACTAATCAGTGGTGGAGGACTCGGTAGGGCAAAGTATGGCGCTGGCCATACCTTACTCTGCCACGAATCCCCACTCTGTATAGTATATGGTCTGCCATGGATAAGATCATGCGCCGTCGGAAGAACGCAACTCAGAGCCGCCGACGAAGAAGATAACTCAACTGAACAAATGAACAAACCGTTATTTGGGCCATATGGACTACAGCTCTAGCTTCTAATAGGCTGGACTGTATATGACCTATATGGGTTTTAGTATACCTGAGCATTTTGCTGGCCGGGTCGGGCCGAAAAAAATTCCAGTTATTTCGGGCCGAAAAAAATCACAGTTATTTCGGGCCGAGAAATTCCTGCCCATGACCTTCCCACTGGACACGTCGGCCCTCAATTTTCGGGCCGGGCTTGGGCGGGCCGGCCTTGCATTTTATAGTGTAAAATAGCTAAAAACAACACTTCGGGTCGAGCTCGGGCCAAGATTTTTTTCAGGCTGCAAGATCTGTGTCCGGGCCCATCCAGTAAGGTTCGTGGATAGGCCAAGTTCGGGCTGGGCCCGGGCCGGGCCGGCGGGCCAGGTTGGGACGGGCTAAAAATGCTCAGGTATAGGCTTTAGTTTATATAGATATACCCCCTGCTCCAGTGTTGCATCAGCAGAATTCCCGTCGCGGCACCATTGAAACCACGGATCCTGTCTACTCTGCATGGGGGCCTCGCCTCACCCACCGCCTCACGTTTGATCCCTAATGTTGGTGTTAGGGTGTAGTGTCCACTCACATCCACTGCCCAGGACTTAGATATCTAAAACCGCTTTGAGAGCGCCACTTCCGCCTAACCATCACCAGGATCACCACTGCACCGTGTGTGACAACTAAGGTTTCTAACACCCATGGGCCCTTCACACCTCCCTGCCAACACGCACCAAAGTGCACCACCATAGCCGCAGCGCACAGGCAGCACCACCAGCCAACCACCACCACTACCACACGCCGAGATGGGTCTCCAGATGTGACGCCTCCAAGGAAGGCACGACGCTAATGGCGCCGTTGTCGCACGTCCATAGGACAGAGTTTTCACCTTGAGATCCCCTTGCTGCATGGACATGGTAACACACAACGGTGCCCCTAGCGGGAGAATGACGCCCGAGGTCGCCACTACCATTGCCCACGACATAGCGCCCGGTGGAGGCTTTCACCCGACTCCACACCATGTCAGCTACATGCACTCAGCCAAGCTAGTGGCACACCTCCGCCGCCTCCGCGACGCCACAACTGGAAGAAGCTCGGCACCGGCCGAGGCACCACCAGCAAGCACCAAAAACTCCCCAGCCCTACCACCAAGGTGGGCTGAACCGAGAACGTTTGTCGAGGAGGAGATAGGGAACACCGGCCACCTTCCCTCGAGATCCGTCGCCCGCGACGCAGCGCCCCGGTTCCACCATCGCCAAGCCGCATGGCCTAAAGGCCAAGTAGGCCGGCGCCCCGGCCCATGGCCACCATCGGCGCCACATGCGGCTGCTGCGCCCGTCGGTGACGTCCGTCTGCGAACCATGCGCCGTCACCGCCGCGCGACTCGACCGCCGCACCCCACCCACGGCGCCAAGACGCCCTCATTTGTGCGGCCGCCAGATCCGCCAAGGGCGGCACCGGATCCGGTGGCCAAATGCCAACGTCGGCGTTGGATGTGACCCGCGCCCGGCAAGCTCCCTCTAGGGCCAGGCGGCCGCGCCCGCCCGAAACCACCGGATAGGAAGAGGGAGAAGGCCATGCCGCCGCCGTCCTCACGGGCGCCGCGAGCCACTACTACATAAATGATTTTGCACGATGTTTCCAAATAATTTTCCGTGGCAAACATTTGGAAAATCGCCACTAAAAATGGCTTGATTTACCGTGATGGTCTTTTTTAATTAAGCGTGGCGGTTTTAAAAACCGCCATGGTAAATGTATTATGCGTGACCGGTTTTATAATAAAAACCACCACGGTTAATGAGGCCCAACCGGCGGCACCGAGAAGGCCCATTTTAACCCAAGTGAGCCCGATCTGGTGCCATCATATATAAAGAAAACTTAACCCTAACTCACCCTAACTCCCTCATTTCCCACTCGTCTCTCTCTCTCCCTCACCCCTGTCCCTTCTCTCCCACGCCCGCTTTTTCCCAGACCGACGGCGGCCCCCCCTCCTAACCGACGGCGGCCACCTCCCTTCCCCATCCCGGCGGCAAGACGCGAGCCGGCGACTCTCCTCCACTCCCTCGACCTGGTGGCTCCCCTCCCTCCCTCTCCTCCCCGACACGGGCGCCGCTCCGGCGTGGGGTAGAGCGACGCGGTGGCGGCGCGGTTCCGTGAGTGGCGCGGCGGAGCTCGAGGCCACGACGATGGCCTCCCCATGGCGTGCGGCGGCGGGCTCGTGCGGCGGGCGGATCCGGGAGATCTGGCGTCGGATCCCCATGGCGATCCGGCAGGCCCCTCCCCGCGGCGGCGGCGGGCCCCCTAGCGGCGGTGGCCCGGATCCGGGCCCAAACGGGCCTGGATCTGGATTTTCCTTTTTTTTTTTTTATTGTTAACCATGGCGGGCATTTGACCGCCACGAAAAAATGGGCCATTTTACAGGACCCTATGTTGGTGGCGTTTATAAAAACCACCACGGAAATGTTTTTTGACCGCCACCTAAAATCGTTTAGCTAGTAGTGAGCCTCGACGGCCCGCTCCGTGGCGGCGTGTCGGGTGGGATTTGGAGGAAGGGCAGCCGGCGGGCTAGGGTTGGGGGTCCCCCCCCTTCCAATTTTCTTAGAGGGTCAAAGAATTATAAGTTTGGCTAAACTTATACAATAGAACTAATAATATTTATGGCACCAAATAATTATTATTAGATTTTCTTTGTTAATTATATCTTTAAGTTGTACCTAGCAATTTGATGACATAAATCTTTGTAATTCTCTTGATGATTTTGACCAAATTTGATATGCTTGCAGTCTCTAAGAAAAGTTGCAATCACGAGCTAGCAATTTGGAGTAGGTTACAATGCGTGCTTATATTGGTCCTGCTGTATTGAAATCCACGGCTAGCTTGGTGCTTGACCTTATAGCTAGAGAGAGAGCAAAAAGGAAAATGGATGGCAAAAGATGAGATTTACAGTTGGGATCCATCACAAACGCACAGGCACTATAGGTAGAGTGATGCCCAAACGGTCCTGTGCGGTGCCGACCATTCTCGAGTCCGATCTTCGGCCTGCCATGCACTGGCCCCGACCGCCAACATTTTCCATCATCTCGCCCCTGCCATGTCTCCCTACTCCACTCCACACCATGCTTTTAAGTGATTGCACGGTTGAACTGGTTTTTACCGGTCTGATTGCATGGGCGATCTTTTAAGTGAACCAGACCGGTGGAGGCTCTGGTTCGGTCTTTTAGCGGTCAAACCGCCGATCCGGTTCGGTTCGAAAAACTAGAGTTGTGAATCTCGTTTGGGCAACCTGTATCGTTAGTGCACGACAACACTGAATTTTCGCCATTCTGAGTTTCTGTCCTACGCACACGATCTACTTTTCCTGTTTCTCTATGTATGGGGACGCCGCTTGCATGCTACTATTTTTGCCGTTCTGAGTTTTTGTTATATATATCAAATCAACAGGTCGATGTCAACAAAAGAGGTCACAACAAAAGGGATCTCTACATCCTTTTGGCTGCATGTTTGTTGATCAATATGTCCACCGTCGTCCAGGACAAGGCCATTGAGTTTCTCAAGTTAAGGGCTTTGATGACAAAGAAGAACATCAGTATCGCATTGACAGCGATTGCTATACTCAAAGCAGTGTATCAGTCGGTTGAGTTAGCCAAGGATATCGGGGAGATGAGGGACTACTTCAAGAAGAAGTACGACATAAAGTAGCATCATTACAGCTAGATTTGCTTTTATCTTCTTCAACTTAAATCCTAAGAGTTGTTTGTCACAATAAAAGTAACTCTATGTTTATGGAACCAAAATAGGTTTTTGTTTGTCTATGTGTTAATAGTAAGAAACTTTGGTGCTTGCTTTCTCTCGTATGGTATACAATTATATGAATTGCAAAACATAATTAAAGAGAAAACTATAAATAAAGCTTTTAAAATAGACGAGTATATTTAGAAGTATGTTGTAGAAAGTAGGAGAAATGAGAATTGTCTATTCTTTCTATTGTTTTTTTGCTAAATGCTTTTATAGCGGGGAACTAGCGTGTATTTATAGAAGGAGCCGGGCTACTCAATTTCCCTTTCTAGATATTTTCATTGGATACTCCAGTATCTTCTTCTAGAGTACTTGAAGATCTCTAGATTAGTTTTGGATAATTAATGACACCCTAGGACTAATCTTTATGCTTAAGTGTGTATCTAGCTTGAGATGGTTCTAGCCAAGTCTTGGTGCAAATGTGATCATGGTGGATGACATGGTGTTGATCCAAAAGATGGTCGAGTGCATGGACTTGGGAAAGCAAGACAGAGAAACAAAATGGGCTCAAGGCAAAGGTATATTTGATAGGGCCACTTTGTTTTACACTCAAGACACCATAGAGGGTGTGAGTGGTTTAGGATCAATAGCCGAACTATTAAGGGGGGAAAACCTCGGGAACTTCGGTCCTCATGTGCCTCTACGTTCAAAATTCATATGCATGCATTCTAACCTAGAGAGTTAACTTCGCACTTGGTGAAAATGTTTTCGAAATACTAACACAGTGGTCGGGGTGTTCTTCGACATGTTGGTAACATGTTTCAAGTGGCGAAAGTTGGGAAAATGCGAAGGCAACGATGAAATGACAACTAAGCGCAAATTACACAGCGCCGACACGAGGGTTGGCGTTCGGCGCGCGCTTTGCGCGTTTCACGGGCCCAATGAATCTCGGCGTCCGGGCGTGGAGCCAGCGGGCGGCAATAGCTTTGGCGTGGCGCTGGCGGCGTCCGGTGTGCGCCGGGACGCAGATCTAGAGACGGTGTCACCGGGCGGGTTGCGCCGGTCGCCTTTGGTGCATACGCCGCTTGGCGCCCGCGCCCCGTCCGGCGCGCATAACGGTCATCTGTTGCGGCGTGGTTCCAACGGCGCTTGGCGCGCGTCGGCGCGCTTGAAATCTCATGTTTGGTTTTGGAAATTGATGACACTTTGTTATGCTAATCCTTTGCTTCAAGTGTGACTTGAGAGATAGGATTGCATGGTTGATGTGGAGCATGATGATCATGAACATGAACGATGATGATGGACATGATGGATCGTCAAGCTCGGTTTGTCGGTTTGGAAGGAACCCGGAGATCAAGGCAAAGGTATAATTGATAGGGTTTTCTTTCGGTGATCAAGACACTATAGAGAGTGTGATCACATTATATGATAGATGGCCGACTATCAAGAGGGGATGCCACAACTAACCCTTTGGTGAAGTGCTTCTAGGTCCACTTGACTTGCATATTGCATTTAGGATTGAGAGCACTAACTTCGTTCTTGCCTAATCGATCGCGACATGCTAACATACATGATATTGAGACCATCTTCGACGTGTTGGCAAATAATGGCAAGACGCGAAGCAGGGTTGAAGCAAAGGCGACAACAAAACGACGAAACTTCGCGAGGAAGAAGGCGACGTCCGGTCCGGTCGAGCGAATCCGGTCAACAACAAAAAGGTCTATTTTCAGGCTCATCTTAGGACCTCGACCGGACGCATGGATGGTGAGTCCGGTTACGACCGGATCCTCTAACCGGATGCATGAAGGCGGTGCCGGTTGTAAATTAAGGCTCGTTTTATCTAACCGGACTTTCGGCTGGGGAGCAACCAGACGCTGAACCGGACCCACTGGTGAGTCCAGTCGGCCAGTCCGGTCAACACGCAGAAATGCACCAACGACTATGTTTTTGAGTGGGCTCTATATATACTTGGATGGCCGGTTTCTAGAGCTCTCTCTTGCACATTTGAACACTCATACTTGCTTGTGAGCTTGAGACACTCCACTCCACTCATCTCTGCATCTTGAGAGTGATAGAAGTGCATTGCATTGTTGATTGCATCTAGAGGCACTTCATCCTTGGAGGAGCTGCGGGATCTTGTTTCTCTTGGGAATTTGCTTGGTTCCCTAGCGGCTTGGAGGTTGAGGCGGTGTTGAGCTCGATTGGAGCTTGTTCGAGGCCACACCGGTGGACTTGTGAGTGGTCGTTCCTTACCCCGCGGGAGATTCGTGAAAGGAGCACTAATGGATTGCTCATGGCTTGTGAATCCTCTCTTGTGATTGGTGTGCTTGAGATCCCACCGGGGATTTGGCACCGTGCCATTAAGCTTAGCAACCATCAAGTGAGTGTATCGCCACAACGGGGACTAGCGTGCCGGCAAGCACGTGAACCTCGGTGAAAAATCACCGTGTCAATCTTGTTCTTGCTCGTTGGAGCTTTCATATTGATCACGGTGATTGGCTTCCACCTCTACACGTCGACGTCGGTATATCGATCACACCTCTAGCATTTACATTTGATATACTTGTGTAGCTTTGCTTTGGTTGTTAGTTGACTAGAGTAGCTTAGCTCCTAGTGGTATAATTAGTTAACTTATCTTGCTCACCTAGGAGTAAACTAGCAACCTAGCTCTTGTGTGAACCTAGAGACATTAGAATTGTTATATTTGTCTTGTGGCTTGCATAGCTAGCTTGTAGCACCGTAGAATTTGCTTCGCCATCTTATTTACTAACCGCCTTGTTAAGTGTTGTTTGTAGAATTTTTAATAGGCTATTCACCCCGCTCTAGCCATTAGGACCTTTCAATAGTACAAAAATCCCTGAATTTGAACCCAATGGATCTATTTCGAATGGGGGTCTATATATATGGGTTTGGTTGGTCATGGGGAGCTCTTTTGGTCATTTGAATTCATTCTAACACCCTTTGAGCTGAGCCAAAGCCCTTCCACTCTCTCCCACTTGCTTCCTAGCATATTCTTGAAAAATTGAGTGGTGATTCATCAAGTGCATTGCCTTGCTTGTTGCATTTAGAGGCACTTGAGGGTCATTGTTCTTAGGTGGATTTCTTGTTATTCTTGGAAAGTCTTTGCTCCTAGCCGGCTTGGTGATTTGATGGAGGCGTTGGCAAGAGTTGGAGATTGTTCTTGGCCACCTCGGGTTGATTTGTGAAGAGGACCACGCATCTTCGTCGGGTGACAAATCACAAGTAATACATTACTCGTGTCTGGGGGTACCTCACTTGTGAGTGGTGGCTTTGGAGCTAGCAAGTGCACCGCCCTAGCTCAAGCACCATCCTTGTGTTGGTCGGCACAACCGAAGAGTAGCTTGTCGGTGCACAAGTGAACTCGGGTGAACAAATCATCGTGTCCATTGTCTTCGTTGGTGATTGGCTTCATCCATTGATTGTGGTTATGTTTCTCTCTACACGGTGATTGGTTCATTGCCTCTACACGTCGGTATAAAATTTCCTTGCTCTTGCATTTACTTTTCTAGTCTACCTTGTGTAGAGAGCTAGCATATAATTGTGTTCGTTACTCTTACTAGTTAAGACATATCTAGGTTTGTTCACTAGATAGAGTAGTGACATAGCTCTTTGTGTGACTTAGAGATCATAGCTTATATCTAGAATTGTCACTACAAGGCTTGCAAAACATTAGAGCTAGTGCAAACCGCATTTACGCCATTTGTTATACTATTGATTTGTTAAGTGTTTTTGTAGAAATTTTTATAGGCTATATTCACCCCCCTCTAGCCAACTAGGACCTTCTGATGATTGCTATTTTTTTCTTCTCCCTTTGCTTTCGAGATTCATCCTCATATTAATTATTTCTCAATAAAGTATAGCTTTCTTAACATAAAATTGAACCATCACACCGAGAATAATATGCTATTACTTGTTGTTAAGCCTATGCCTTCTAATAGCCATGAAAGTGTTGATGACTTCTTATTCACACAATTGTAAGAAGATAGCCTACTCAATAAAAGTCACTATACAATCATCCAAAAGGTTATTAAATAGTTTAATACGTTGTGCATTCTAATAATAGATTAAGGCCTATGAAAATCTTATTCATAGCTGATGTGTTCGACTCCAATTAGTAATTTGTTTTTTTCTACCTATATAGGAGAGATTGGGGAGAGAGAAAAAAGGAAACCTGACTAAACGAGTATGCTAATTGGATGAAGATTTTGAGACATAACAATTGTCTACGGATGATTCATGTGTGCCGCTACTTATCATCCTGCGCATGCCACCGCTGCGATCATTTGGTATATTGAATTGAAGTACAACTCAACTAGGCATACTGGCCACACGGAGAAATATGAAGAGGCACAAAAAAAAAAAGGCTGCACAACATATCGCCAATGTCGCGGACCTTTCGATCATACATATGTACTTCGATCTAATTTTTTTTTGGGATAATTGCTGATTTGGTCCTAAAAAACTTCATCTTACCTATCTGCCTTTTTTTTTTTCGAGAAGTTGTCTATTTGGTCTCAAACCGAAATTTTCTTGCTTATTTGGCGCTTTGTTAGAATTCTAGGGTTAACGTGTGAAGTGGGCGGAGATAAAATGTCCATTTTACCGGGCTAGAAAAAATATAAAAGAACTTCACTAGTCACACTTTTTAGAGTACGTACACATACTTTTTTGTGTATCAGTATGCGTTCATACTTTTGGATGGAAGTAACACATATACTCCCTTAGTCCCAAAATAGATGTCGTTATGGGGGCGTGTCGATCAAACTTTCTCAACTTTGACTAGGTTTGTAGAAAATACGTGCAATATTTAAATCTCTAAATAAATTTATTAAAAAACTAGACTCAAAGGTCTTTCCGATGATACTAATTACTTAGCATAAATATTTATATATTTTTAATATATAATTCTTGACATTTGAAAAACGTTGACTTTTAGATAGCGAGAATGACATCTGTACTAAATTGTGAAGTGTATATACACATACTTTTTAATTGGAGTGTATATGTACATACTAATTTGAGAAGAGTATATACACATGCTTCACGATGGAAGTATATAAGCATACATTTTAAACTTTGAGTGTATATATGCATACTTTTTAAACTGGAGTGTATATATGCATACTCTTTGATGGAAGTATATACACATACTATTTGAATTTGAATCAGAGTGTACGAATACACAAACTCGCTCAGGTGTCGGGGCCGACCCATGCAACACTTGATCTCGACCGACTTGTAGCGACAGTGGGTCTCTAGTGACCATAACAGCGCGTGCGGTCGCGAACTGATCCACCGGGGGGAAGGGCTGGGCGATGCGGCCAGGAGGAGACTAACGCCCGCCTCTAGGCACTGGACGTGTCGCCGGCGGGGAGGATGGCGTGCATGTAGGGTCTGCCGGCCGCCGGGCATGGTACTATGCCATCGGTGAGATGTGGAGAGTTATCCGGAGAGCACCGGTGGGGAGGGGAGCGGCAGAGGATGCCGCCGCATCAACTGTATACATTTTCTTTCTAGCCGGGGAGTAAAATAGACTTTTCATCTGCCACTTCACACCGTTAACCCGTGAATTCTAGCGGAAGGTCAAATAAGTAAGAAACTTTAATTTTGAGGCTAAATAGACAACTTTGAGAAAAAAAAAAATAGGTCAAATAAGCAAAATAAAGATTTTTTAGGGTCAAATAAGAAATTATTTCTAATTTTTTTGCTTGGTATGCGTGGCGCACGGTGGTCCATGGACCACCTGGCCCCTGTAGCTCCGCCCCTGCGTCCGCTCCTATAGAAGGCCGGACCTGCAGGTTGCGGTTGGTCTGCGCAGTCCAGTCCCGTGTTGGTCCATCGATTCTAGTTCGTTCGCTCCGATGGTGGTGTTGCGCTTGCGGCACATGTAGCTCATTGCCCAACAGAAGATCGTGATAGGAAGCTACGGTGGATCGACCAGGGAATGCACATTGGCATTGGCATGCACCGCTTAGCTAGTCCGACACTCACCACACACCAGGCCGTGTGTCAGGCGGCGGCATATATACCCGTGTGCCGCGTCATGTTTTACCCAGCCCAATAGAAAGGTGTCTGCTGGTTTAAGTTGGGCTTGCTTTCCCTTATGATTTGCATACGTGTCACTGAGACTGCTGCCACTAAAATTATAAGTAGGTCTGGGAGAGGGTTTAAATAATACTTCATCGATTCTAAATTATAAGTATATATAAGTCATAGCGAGTTTTTTTCTATGTACGTTGCTTTTGCCTATAATTATACTTAGTTTTGTTGAGCTCTACGTACTCATTATGCATGTTAATGTGTAACATGCATGCCAATGGAGCATCTCAAGTTGAGGGCAAAAAGTTAACCGTACTATGAGTTTTAGACTATCTTGTGCGTTGTGGCCCTAAGGGACTCAGGGAGCCTTTGGAGGGCGGCTACGGCCGTCGATTCTTTCCGGCAGATGGTTTGTCGCCGAGGGGTTTTCCAGTGGATGCTTTGCCACCGAGGTCGTCGTCTATTCCGGCAGATGCTTTGCTGCCGAGGTTGCTTGGACAGATGCTTTGTCGTCTAGCAGATGCTTTGCCGCTGTTTCATCTACGGCTCCTATCGCTATTGGCTACCTAGGTGTTGAGATTTTATTTTATGTATTAGGATTAGTTTCTGGGTGGGTTGTTAGGTGGAGGGTCCCCTGGCCCCTTGTTCTTGTTTTTTGTTTCTGTGTTGAGGGGGCTTTGTTGGTAATCCTTGGATTACTCGTGAACCCTCTTGTATCAACTATGTGTAGGTCTATTGACCACTCTACTTCTTCTTAACGAAATACATGCTCTAGAGTTTCAGACTATCTTGAACTGTTCATTTATAATGTTAAGAAACTCCCGATAAAATTGACAAGGCTATGCAAAAGAGCTTTCCCATGATAAAATATTCATTCCTTTTTATAAAATTACGTAGGTTATGCATGTCTAACAAAACTTGTGATATTTAGAGAACGGAGGACCTGACCCATAAACGCCTCTTTTTTCTTTGTTTGGATCAAATAGTGAATCCATAGGGTTTTTTTTTTTTTTTGTTATTGTACTTTGTTTCTTTTTATAACAAATTGATTTGATTAACTTAGAGAATGAAAATTCACCCATGATACTGTAGATACCACACATGCTAACCTACATGCACCCTTAGTACATTATGTGGACAATCTTTTAAATTTAAGATCACAACTTTTAAGAGTGGCTGATACCTTGGCGAAGGAATGAATATCCTGATAGAATTAGGACATTGCTGTGATTTTTCATTTTTCAATAGCATGTTAAGTAAATTTAAATTTTGCATTGATTTGTCTCAATATCCATAATTAATTATTGGTCGTTTCTTACATGACCTTAATTGCATCGCTTGTAGTTTCAATCTGGCTCAGGCAGGTTCTTTTCTTTTGAATTTACAATTATGATTTGCATAAATAAAAATATATACGCTTCCATTTGTTTTAGTAGACGATAAGGAATAATCTAATAGGTGTATGTTGCCTTACAGTTTAGATTTTTTGAAGGGAATGCCTAAATGACTTTTAAGGGGATATGTTTTGTCATATTTTGTTTTTACTATGCACATTCTTTTCAGAATCAAAACAATCCGTACTGCTTTGTTTATTGTGATAGATTCCATTAATTTTCGTTATCCCTACTCATATAATTTGGTCAAGGTGTTTACCTATTTAAACAACTGATTAGTACATGAGGAAGTCAAGTTTGCTGCAGGTGAGTCTTATAAAGGACCAATAACAAGAAGTTGGAAATCCAAGCACCACAACACCCGACTATCGTTTTATTACGTATAAGGGTCTGTTTGGATCTCCTTTAAACTTGAGAACACTAAAAACTTTAGAATATACTTTAGCTCACTTTGAGCTTTAAAGCTCTAATGTGAGGTGGACTAAAGTTTAGAGCAGCCCATCACTGGGAGGCCCATGGGGCTTGGGCGCGTGCGCCAGAGACCAACGGCGACGCCGCTGCCGCCGCCATCATCTCGTCTACTTCGTCCGCAAGGCAATATTATTTAGGAAATAAAATAAAAGGGAATAAAATGTAGATTGCTTAGAGGTCAAGTCTCTCTAGAACTATAAATGCAAGAGATTTCTAGTCATTTGAGATTAAGAAAAAAAAATAAAAAAAAGAGATTTATCCCTCAACTCTCAAGCCCTCTCTCCCAAACCCTAGCTGCTCTTGCGACGCACGCACACCGCCCATGTCGCCTCCCACGCCTGCTGCTGCGCCGGCCGTGTAAGCTACCACAGCGCATCCACGCCCTAATAGCCGCGGAGTCCGTCCGGGCTGTTACATTTGGCAACGGAAACCACTCGATCCTCGGCCTCTCCAGATCCATGGCCGCCGAAGACGTCACCACCCTGCTCCCGTCCTACCCTGAGATGATCGTCGAGGTTGCGATCTCAGACTCCATCATGGCGAGGTACGGCTCCATCCTACCAGCCCAGCACAATGCCATCCTCTGGCCACCTTGCCCGCATAAAGGTCACCGGCGAGCTCTCCCTCCTAAGCAACAACTACCTCCTCTCCGACGACAATGACATCGCCATCAACGGCGAACCCGTGGCATACGCCCCCGCAACGCCGCCAGCACACACGGCCATGCTGTCAGACATGCATGCCACCGATGTCAATGTGACAAACAACAAAGGTGACGCTGCTATGGGCGTTGCCGACGTCGACGGCGCTCCTATGGGCGCCAACAACGCCATCAACAACGCTGCTACGGAGCCTCCAAAGATTGGTATCATCACCGACAAGGACGACATCACCATCAATGCCTACCAGGTGATCGGCGGAATGCTCGCCCAACTGGCCCAGCCCCTCACGGCTAAGGAGGCCAAACAGACACGTCCCGACATCCACAACGTCATCATCAACGGCTCCGCAATCACTGACATCATCTACTACACCCCAAGTATTCTTCGGGACATGCTGCTTCGACATCACCATTGACAACCGGGCAACGATACAGCGTGAGGACGCGCTGTGCGGAAAAGGGGGGAGATGTCACAGCTCATCACAGGGAGGCCCATGGGGCTTGGGCGCGTGCGCTAGGAGGGCCAACGGCCGGCCGCCGCCGCCGCTGCCATCATCTCGTCCACTTCGTCCGCAAGGCAATATTATTTAGGAAATCTATATCTATATATACTTTACTAATAACTAGGAAAAATGCCCGTGCGTTGCTACGGGTTCCTCGACATTTTTTCTAACGAAAAGAATGAAATTTATTGTTTATTTATTATAATTATATATACTATTTATTGAATGAATTTAGAATAGATACGATGTAATTAAACGTTACATTTGCCGTTGTAGTCCTTGTCCGTGAGGTGAGGTGGAACATCTGCACGTACTTGTCGAGCTCCTCCACGGGCGGTTCAGCGCCACGTGCCACGCGCGCCGCCTTCTTCTTCTTCAACTTGTTCATGGCGGAGAACAGCGCCCTTCTTCAACTTGTTCATGGCGGAGAACTGCTGCAGCTGCAGGGCACCGACTCGCCTAGCGACACGTTCGGCGCCGTGTCCGCGTTCTTCAGCCACGGGTGCTCTGCACATACGCTTTGCCATTGCAATATCATTCTCCACACCATCATATCGTCGGTGATCAGCACCTGAGGCTAGCTAGGAGGATCGATGTTGGCTTACCAAGCACCTGCCTCGCCGTGATGCGGGTGGAGGGGTCGGGGTCGAGCATCTGGTGGATGAGGTCCTTGGCGGTGCGGACACTCTCGGCCATGGCTCCCGGTTGAAGTCGATGACGCCGCGGAGGACCGCCTGCGCGATCTTCTCGTTGATTGTCTGCATGCATGCATTGTTCGATCAAATCGGACACTCTCGGCCATGGCTCCCGGTTGAAGTCGATGACGCCGCGGAGGACCGCATGCGCGATCTTCTCGTTGATTGTCTGCATGCATGCATTGTTCGATCAAATCAGCACCGGACTGGAGGAGGAACTGAAAGCATGGACCATCGACGACGAGCACCTCCGCCCCACGTAGTACGCGCTCCAGATCGATCGTCTATATATGGCGGCTGACCTTCTCGATCATGCAGGATTGAATATATTGAAGCCTTTATTGTTTTGATTTGAAAACGGAAACTGAGTCAGAGTCGTTTTTAATTTCTGACGTTTTAGATGCGGACTCTATCTCTCCATAACGAACCCGACCAACAGGCAGGCACCGTGTAGACATAAGGGGAATACGTTCGTATTCCTATAGGATTTGTGGATCCGTACGGACACAACATAGCAGGTAACGGACACAACATGGCAGGTGGCCTAATAAGGTGAAAGGAAGGAGGGAAGAAAAAGGTGAAAGGAAAAAAAGGTGGAAGAAAATTTTTGGCGGAAATTTTTCTCTCTTTATTAGTAGGTATAGAAGAGAGAAAAATTTCATGACCTCTTTTTCCGTCTGCCTTTTCTACCTATATTTGCCGGTCTCCAATACGTCTCCATACAGGATACGCTCCCCTCCAGGCTCCAGATATGTACGACACCGATCAGAGAAAAACGCCCACGCTCCGCGGCGGCTCCTTCCGGCTCCAGTCCCATCTGCTACGAGGCCCAGGCTCGGCTCCGTGACCCTGCGTCGCCCTTCGCGCTCCAGCAGCTGCCAGCAGGTACTCGCGGCCCATCATCCATCTAGGCTCCATCGCTCGCTCGCTAGCTAGCATAGCTTTTTGCTTGGCATGCATGCATGGATCGATCATGGTGGCTGCCTACTGCATGCCTACCAGCACTTCTCATCCATCGCATCCTGACCGTTGATCGGATCCCTCGCCCCTCCATCCGTCAAGCCACGTACATACACACACCATGCGTATGTATCTTTTACCCAATTCTATCTTGGCCTCTGCACAAAACCTTCCAAGAAGTACTACTGCTGGCCAGGGTTTTTTTACCGACCGGTTTCCGGTAACCGCCCGGCGGCGGTTTTGTAAAACGGACCGTTACCGTAAACGGTCGGTAACCGGACGGTTTGAACTTTGAATTCAACTGAATTCAAACGGCGCCGCGAACGGTAAAAATCCGATAAACGGGCGGTTTGGAATTTATACGGGCGGTTTGGAATTTATACGCCGGTTTGAGCGGTATAAATTCAAACCGCCGGGAAGTTTTTTTTTTTAATTTTTTTTGATGGAATTTTTGGTAGTTGCTTTGGACATTTTGATGTAAAAAGTGGCACACAATGCGGAAATAAATAGCATAAGTCAATACGGTAACAAAATGTGATGGCATACAAATAATCAACGGCGTAGCATATATCTTGAGTTTTTTTCAAACTTCAATTCAAATTTTTTTATACCAAAACGAACTCAAATTTGAGAAATTTTTACACCATTGGATTCTACAAATTATGAGCTATTTTACAGAATTTTTTGAATTTTTTTTCAAATTTTCAAATTTAAATTCGACGGGATTTTTACGGTCGGTGCGGTAACGGGCGGGCGGTTACACCGGTAACCGCGGTAAACCGCGGTATACCGACCAAAAAAACCCTGCTGCTGGCTGCTGCTGCTGCCAGTGATGTGGTGCAGTACAAGTTCCCGGTCAGTGATTGATGAGCCCTGAAAAGAATCGCAGCACCAGCCCCATTGTGCGCGCAGCATGATCAGATGGTCATGGGATGAAGCAATGCGTCCGTGTGGCGATGGTTGTTATGGGCCTGCTTGATTGACATCCAATTTTTACCAAACCAAAATCATGGCATTTCAAAATTGTGGTTATCATTTGGTTCATTGCTAAAGAATTGGCATCACTAATTTTTATGCCAAAGTTATGGCAGATCTCTAGAATGTTCTTAAGGTATACATAAAAGATAAATTTTGGCAATCCTTTATATTGGCAATCAACCAAATGCACACCTATGTTTTTTTGTCGTAACTTTGACAAGTATTGTTTGGCAAGCCCAAGTTTTGGCTAACCATGATTTTGGTTGGGCAAAAATTAGTTGTCAACTAAGCAGGCCCTATCGTAGAAATGAACTTTGTTTTTATTTCATATATAAATTTTTGTTGTGTTAGGTAATTTTATATAGAAATCCTCAATTTTGTTGTTAATTATAATTGAATGAATAGATTATACAATCATAATTACACAAGCAAATGATTTAATTTATTATCTTCAGTATAATTCTAATGCACAAAAGATTTATTTCTTCCCTGTTGCAACGCATGGACACTTTTCCTATAAAATAAAAGGGAATAAAATATATATTTCTTAGAGGCCAAGTCTCCCCATGACTATAAATGCATGAGATCTGTAATCTTTTGAGATTAAGAAAAAAAATAAACAAAAGTGATTTATCCCTCAGCTCTCAAGCTCTCAAGCCCTCTCTCACAAACCCTAGCCGTCGTGCATGCACGCACGCACACACCCCATGCGCGCCCCTCCCCACGCCGGTGCTGCCGCTGCGTCACACTCCCTAACTGCCGCCGGAGTCCGTCCAGGCTATTACAAGAGCTAACTTTTAGATCACTTGTTTGGAGCTTTAGCTCTAAAGTTTAGAGGAGAAAAATCCAAACATCACAGAAGCAACACCACTTGCATTGCCAAAACATCACGAGCAATTAGGGAGAGGATTGGATCAATGACACGCCCACCAGCACTAAATGCTGATTCAGAAGCAACACCACTTGCATTGCCAAAACATCACGAGCAACCAGGGAGACGATTGGATATTCATCCTTTTGATTTTTCCACCAAGCTAAAATATCAAATGCATTCTGATTGGCTTTAGTAACCTTCAATTGAGGTTCTACTTATCTATCCAGTTCACACATTCCTTCTTCCTCACCAGCATATGTGTCATTTTCATGAAGGAAGCTATCAAGTTCATCATCCACACTATCCATAAACTGATCTACAGCCAACGGTGCAGATGCTCTACTATTTGAAGAAGAAGGAGGTGCTGTGGAAGAACCAGATTGACCAATAGTCTGACTAGCATTTTGACTTGTAGCCGGCATCACTTGCAGTCGATTTGAACCTAGTTGCAGATGAAACATCAGCACACTCCGACCAAAGATGCAAGTAAACAATTGAACAAGCCTAAACAACGAACGACCAGATCATAGTCACACAGCCCAGACAAACACATTAATTATCTTACCTGACGCTGACGATGGTGCGGCCGCAGCTGAGCTCTGTGATCCAGGGACATCGGCGGGCAATGGTGGCGGCGGCTCCATCAACCGCCGCTTAGAGAGGTGCGGTCGCTCGTCGGTCGCTGCCCTCTGTTGGTAATCGTGGATGATTGTGGAGATTGGCTAGAGACTAGAGAGAGTTACGGTGTAGTACCAGTACGTACTGCAGTACGTGTATTCATGGAATCGTGGATGATTGGCTTATTCCCATACGTGTGAAATCTTGCCATGTATTTTTTTGGCAACTCAAGTTGTTTTGCCATACTAGTACTACGCGGTGGTTGCTAAAAAGATATAGTTAGTTTCAAAAAACGTATTTAACTTATGACTTATGTGCATGTTGCTTGCGTACGTGTGCCTATAATTCGTGCTTATTTTGGTTACTGGCATTTCCTTACACGGGTACAGCTTACCATGTCCGTGTTACTATTAATAATATATATATATCAAATCAGGGGCCGGCATACGATGGATTATTAGGCCATCATATCGCCGCCGACTGAACTCACAACCGAACAATCACGTACCAAAATCCTTGAGAATTAGTGCTGATGGCGTCCCTTCAATCGGCGGCCATCGGCTTGTCGTTGTTCCCGGCCGGCGCCGGCGGCGTGCTTCCCCGATCCGCCACTACCACGAGGAGGCCCGCCGCCGCAGCCGGAGCCGTGCACATTTTTTCGGGGAAGGGTAGACGAGGACGAGGGAACCTGAGCTTATGCCGCAGCTCAGACGACGACGACGACTGGTGTACGCCGCAGCTGAGACCGGAGGATCTGGTCGAACCGACAGGGCAGGGGCGTGGAGGAGTTGGAAGCCATACTAGACGCCCTCGTCTGGAAGCCTCTCCAACCCATCTCCCTCGCCTTGCAAGAGATCGTGGCCACCGGCGGGAATATCTTCCGCTGCCGATGCTTCCACGTCGGCCTCGTGTCTGGTACAGCAACAGTAATTCCATTACCTGGCTTCTCTTCAAGTCGTCTGATTAAAAATGTGCATGCAGGTCCATTGCTGCTTGTAGCCGGCCTGTGTCAGCTCTACAAAGTGGCGCCTAACCTTTTCATGGACATTGTTTTGGGATACATATTCTACAAGTTGAGCGTTTTAGCAGCAGACCTGAAAAGGAACGGGAAAGACAACACCATATGTGCTCGGATACAGTGCGGTGAGTTCCTACTGCATTTTCTATACTTTTGAAGAGAGTCAACTTTGATCTTACACTCTCTTTTTTCCCAATGCAGTTCTTATGGTAATCTTATTCAACAAGCGTAACAACCCTACCAAGGTAAAAAACTTTCTACCGAAAGCTCCATTTTGCTCATCAGGTCCCTAGCTCCCTGTCAATTATGTTGCTAATGAACCTTTTATTTCTTTCTTCCCTTTATGTAGGACTTCTACTACCACTTCACAAAGTTCATATGGTTGGTGATTGTGACAAAATTTTGTTTATTTTCCAAAGCTTGAACATGCTTGAGTATATTATGTTTTCCTACTTTTGATTTATTTGCTTATTATAAAGATTTCGTTCATGATAATTTATTGCTTCAAAGAAGAGATATATGATGGATTCATGCCCTGTAAATTGATTTCACTATGTTGCTGCATTAGTTGTTTCGTTTAACTGCAAAAAGCAATCTTTTATCTGGTCAGACATTGCACTGAGTTACAAGTAAGAGCAACTCCAAGAGAAGGCTAATAATAGCCCCCAAAACTAAATTTGCATGATTAGGGAGAAAAATCACTGGTCCAACAGCTCCCCAAACCTTTCCCCAATATTTAGTGGCTCGGATAATTTAGCTGGCGCCCACGGTATATGCAGAGCCATGCAGCGCCCCAACCTTCCTCCCCTTCGTCCACCCCTGCTCGCGCCAACTAATTCTATTTTTAGGATCATCCTCATGTAACTAATTGATGATGTGACGACATGTTTAAATTGTCTTTGGGTGCAACGTATTGGGGAGCTGCTGTGGAGGACACTAGTTTTATAGAAACAATTATTTAAGAGAGTCCCCAATACAGAGCTTTGGGGGTTATATTTTTGGGGAACTCTTGGAGTTGCTCTAAGTGATGTAACCTTCAAACTCTCTGCACTATATAAGTGATAACTGCAAACGCAACATGAATGACATTGCTGTACCTAGTGATTTAGGATAACACAGTTCTGGTTAGGATCAAATAACGATTTGTTAGTTGTGGCAGTACAAAATAAGAACACTGGACTAGTGTGACACACATTTTGAACAACACAGGCAAGAAATTAAGTTGCACAGTGAAGTTAAAACAGTTCCTCCACGAGTTTATACTGAAATAAGAGCATCTCCAAGAGACTCTATTTATTATTCTCTATTTGTCTCTCCATAAAGATTACACTCTATATTAAGCATCTCACTCCAAAGACTCTCTCCACATCTCATCTTCTAGTGTGGCTAGCTGGATTGGCTAGCTAAACTTGGCCAGCGAAGGGGCCAATTTGGAGTGCCGGATGGCTTGTCGGGAGTTGGATAGCTAGTATTTTGGAGAGCTATTTTATTGTTGAGCCAAAATTTGGCTTAGAGAGTCATTTGGCTAGTCTCTTGGAGTTGCTCTAAGAATACATCTACACAGCCTAGTTAGTATGTTGGAGAGCTATTTTAGTGTTGAGCAGCCAAAATTTGGCTTGGTGAGCCACTTGGCTAGTCTCTTGGAGTTGAGAGCCATTTGACTAGTCTCTTGGAGTTGCTCTAAGAATACCTCGACATAGCCTATTCACTACTACTACAAAAATGCAATTCTGTGGGTTACATAAATACCCAAATGAGAGTTATGTTATTGTAATGGAAAGAACAAAAACAAAGGAAACGCATATTCACTACAATTTTCTCAGTGTCCAGCTTCTATAAAAACATGTAGTTTGGTTGCTTTTGTCTGCCGCATACATAATTTTGTTTTCTTTGGATTAATGTTTCCCTGTAATAATGCCTAAACCAGCATGCTGATGATGATCTGAATATACAGAATCATTCAAACTCGTAGATTTCTGTATAAATTTATCCCTATATTTATGTATACATAATGTTTATCTTCTAATAAAACATAAATCACTTACTGCAGGTCCCAGGGTTTCGAAAGTGTATACACTCACCGTGTTCTACGAATGCGTTGGCATCAAGTATCCAAGACATATGCTGGAAGCACTGTTTAAGAAAATACTGACAACCATAGGTGACCTGATAGATCGAGCTTAAGTTTATTGCAGTACAATGAGGAGTTAATAAAAGTTTTCGTTGTCTTTAAAAAGTTTGACTTACATGCTTAGAACAAAGTAATACGTTTGTTCTACTGCGATTCGAAGTGTCTTTTCTATAAGAATCTATTCTCAGTCAACTAGCAGCACCGGTGGTGCCACTATCGAGTATGGACCATAGATATAGGTGTGAGATGATTGCCACCTTTGTGTGGAGACAATCCGTAAATTGTGTGTGTTTCTGGCGGCAAAATGTATTCATTCAATAAAAAGAAGATAAAAACTTGCTGTTCGCTCTGGGATTGCAACAAGCTTCACGTGGTGTAGACAAATTAGGTCTTCACAAACGTTGTTTTTATTTACTTGTAGCTCAAATGGCGTAGGATCAGATAAGAAAAGAAGGTGCTCTATCCTTATTATAGAGTGTATTTGATTGGAGCACTTTATACTAGCCAGGCCAGATTGGGCCAAATTTTCGGTGTTTGGATGCATGGCCAGCCTTTGGGGCCATGCCACAGCAGGCCAACCGTACACGTCATAGAGTGTGGAGTGATTTGATGAAGCCAAGTATACGTATACTTGAGGAGAGAGGTGGTACATGCTAAAAAGAAGAGATAGAGGAAATATAGGTGAGGCATGATGAAAGAAAAAAGTTTTTGTGCAATCTACAAATAGTGATAGTTTGAACTGTGTGAATAATAGTCTCAACATTTTCTAATCTATGTGAATCACTTTATTTGTGCTAGAACTACTAAGGGGGTTAGCCTCCATTAGAGCAACTCCGATTGGAGCCCCTACTCAGCCCCCTACCCTAAATTCTAGGGAGTTGGAGCAAAAATGAACTCCAATAGAGCCCCTTCTCGGTCCCCATTTTTCTTGTCCCTCAAATTTTAATCTCAACCCCTCGGATCCGGAAAGCCCTATATCTGGTTGGTCCCACCAACTTTTCCCCTTCCCCCTCCCATCCAGCGCCGCCTCGGACGATTTGCCGCCGGCGGCGCGAGTCCCAATTTTGCTCCATCGCCCCCTTCCTCTCCACCCCCCCGTCGCGTCTGGAAGGAGGCGGGTGCGAGCTCGTGCAGCGCTAGCGCGAAGGCGGTCCATCGTGGAAGAGCTCGACCGCCGCCGGGCCGTTGCCCTCCGTGGTAGCCGCCGTCGTCGCGTCGCCCGTCGTGGATCTCGCCCGGCGTCTGCGTCGGCGTCACCAGCAGACTCGCGGTGGTCGGAGGATCCGTGACATTCCCGCGGCGTCCACCCCTCGGCGAGGAGGACCGGTTCTTGAGGCGGCGTCGTCGTGGCGAGCGGCTTCTTCTAGGTCTTCCGCAGCGCCGCTCTTGGCTCGATCGGGGCGCCGCAGCGGCACGCTTCCACGGCATCAAATCGACGGAGGCATGCTCCCGGCGCGAATTCGCCGTCGTCGTCAGCGGGGAAGCGAGCGGGCTGCCACCACGCCGCAGCACCGGGCCATCGTCGCGCCAGCGCCGCCACCCTCGTCTTCGCCGATTGTCCGTCTACGCGTGCTAGCGCTGTCGGCCGGCCGGCACGCCTTCGAGCTCCTTGATGCGCTCGGCGAGGAGACTCGCATAGCGACCTCGTCGGCGTTCGCTGCCAGCGCCCAGCGGGCGCTGGCGCTCGCGAGATCGGTCGTGAGTCCGGCGGCCCCGCCGTCCGCTTAGCGTCGTGGCGCATGGCTCGACGCGGCGTGGGCGCTCTCATGTCGGCTATCCGCTGACCGCTGCCGACTCCTGCAACGTCGAGATCCTCGAGCGGCATGGGCAGGAGAGCGACATCGAGCTGCGCTGGGCGTCGGGCGTCGTCGAGGTGCCGCGCCCGGCGTCATGTCGCGTTGGTGTCGGCGTGCCGACGGTGGTGGTGCAAGGTGAAGCTTCATCATCCACAAGACTAGCGGTACAACCGCTGCACACACGCAGAGCGGACAACAAGCGGCGCATGGCTGTCAGCGGCGGATGGGCAGCCGCAATGGCAGGTGGTCGGCGGGCGTCGCGTGATCCGGAGCTGCGTCGCGACCCTCGCCTCTAGGCTCAGCGCCCGCTCATGTTGAGCCCGGGGACTCCCGGCGAGTTGGTTGGCGGGTCAAAGCATGTCGGCCCGGGGCCAGCGGAGCGGCGGCGTCGAGCTTCGGCGGCCCGGCCCGTCCGCCTCCCCTTGTCGGGTTCGAGGTTGTGGCGGTAGCGGGAGAAGCTGCGGCCAGAGCAGCGGAGCGCATGCAGGTCACCAAGGACGAGCGCGAGCAGCGGGAGCGCATGCAGCTTCGCCAAGGACGAAGCGAGCGCCGGGCCAAAAGCGGGCGCCGGAGGAAAGCGCCCCCATGGCGGCGGCATGTCTCTTGCCCTGTAATGAATTTTAGGGTCTTTATTTGGGAGGTACCATTGGAGTACAAGTTTAATTTGAGCCAACAAAAATTTAGATTGGACATCTAAATCTAAATTGAGGGCTTTGATTTGGGACTATAGTTGGAGATGCTCTTAGTGGTGTCCTCACTAGGAACTGCCAAGCTACGAAAGAAAAATCTATGCGTAAGGAACCTAGCCAATCGTGAGACTTACATATTAGCTTTATCTTAAGTCAAACATTATTATCTTTGAGCGTCTATTTTTTAAAAAAATCCTTACAGTAATAGCAGATTTGCTGCAGTAATCATGGGTTAGCTACAGTAACACAGTTTTGTCTTTTTATGGGACATTTGTCCGTAGGACACCAAAGTGACGCTCTTTTACCGCGAGACATCGTCTTTCTCAATATTTGCGAGAACACACCGTCGATTTTGATGTAATTTGGCCCGTAGACACCGGGGGGAGAAACTCACCCGAAAAAAGCGGTTGCCATTCGTAAACCGTAAGGCCACTAACTATGAAATTTTAACAACAACAAGATATGATAATTATCTATAAATCATCTAATACTCACTTCCATAGAAAACCTAATTAAGGACTTGATATGACATCAAAAAATAATTAAGTCCGCCATACCATGTCCTTAATTAGGTTTTCTACGGAAGTGAGTATTAGATGATTTGTAGATAATTATCATATCTTCAACTGTTATTAAAATTTTATTGTCATTGGCCTTAAGGTTTTTGTTTAGGTGGTGAGTTTCTCTCCCTCGGTGTCCACGGGCTAAATTACATCTAACAACGAGTGTATTCTAGCAAATATGGAGAAAAACGATGTCCACCCAAAGAACGTCACTTTGGGTGTCCTACGGACAAATGTCCCCTTTTTTTATTTAGTTCGATTGAATGTTTAAAAATCATACTACATCACTGAAAAATTATAAAATAAAAAATCTAATTTTGATAGAGTCCACATGAGCATATCTACACAGTAAACATTTAATATGATACGCTTTAGTATAAAATTTTTTGTTATCTATATTTTTTAATTAATTGAAATAATTCATAGCTACAGCTTCTATAATTATTTTGTTGGACTAAGGTAGACCATATTATATGTTCACTATGTAGATATATTCATGTGGAGTCCAAACAGTTTAGGTTCTATGTTTTATGATTTTTCTATGATTTACTATGATTTTTTTAAAGATTTAGCCAAATAAATAAAAAAAAAAAAAAGCAAAACTTCATAGCAAAAACTTTGCACTAAAGCATACCATATTATATATCCACTACGTAGATCTACTCATGTGGAGTAAAAAAAAACATAGATTTTTTATTTTATGATTTTTTTACTACGTGAACTACGATTTTTCAAAGATTTAGTCAAAATTTAAAAAAGGAAAAGAAAGATAAAACACATTACCGTAGCTAACCCATGATTACCGTATCCAATCAGCGGTTACTTTGTAGCAAACCACCGTTCAAAACCGCTTCAAGGGGTAAAATGATTGGTTTGCAAAGTTTAGCGAAAGATTAGGCTCGTTTTTCATAGTTAGGAGTGTTGAGTAGACCACCCCTATAGACTATAGTTGGGGAGGGGTGATGTAGACTCTTTTTCATATATTATTTGTACCGTTAGTACTTAGCAAAAGAATTGATTATTTGTGTCTTGATACAAATGTAAAGATGCTTATTATTTTTAGTTAAAAAAATCATTTGGTGGGAAGTTGGTGGCCAAGGCCGCGAGGCGAGGGAAGAAAGGGCCCTGAGCACCTGGCTGGACATGTTGGGCAAGGTCCGTGTGAAGTGACAGCGTGCGGTGGACCGTTATTCACTTATTCGTATGGGCCTTGTGCAGTTTAGGATTTGGGCCAGATACACAGCAATTGTTCGACTGATTTTCTTGTTCTACGTGAGCATCACCCTGGTTTAATTTATCTTTGTGAAACATTAAAATATTATTTTAGATTGGTTTTCCATTATATAAAAAGGAAAAAAATGAAACATGCATGCTAGCAACGACGAAAGTCGGTAACCCTAATTTTTGTTTCAGCAATATCTCCGCTCAATAGGTCGACAACGTATAAATTGAATGAAGAGTAAAATCCACTATAGGTCCTAAAACTTGTCCCGGGGTCTCATCTAGGTCCATGTACTTAGGAAACTAGGTAAGTAGGTCCCTGAACTTGTCATGAGGTTTCATCTAGGTCCAAAACCAGGTTTGGAGGCGGTTTTGCTACAGTAAGTGGTTTTGTCCTTTTCTATTTCTTTTTCAATTTAGATTGGATATTTGAAAAATCATAATAAATTACACAAAAATCATAAAATGAAATATATAATCTTTTTAGACTCCACATGAGTAGATCTACATGTGAACATATTAATATGGTATACTTTAGTACAAATTTTTTTGCAACGAAGCTTTTATTTTTTCGTTTTTATTTATTTGCCTGAATCTTTAAAAAATCATAGTAAATTAAAAAAATAAAATAGAAATCTAATTTTGTTAGACTCCACGTGTGCATATCTACGCATTAAGTATATAATATGATATACTTTAGTCTAATAAAATAATTAAAAGTGCAGCTACAAGTTATTTCAATTAATTACAGAAAAACATAGATCTAACGCTTTCCCTTACAGATACCAAGATGAGACATTAAAGCTGGCAGACTAACAGTATGCAGGGACTAACAGCTGTGCAGCAAGCAAATTTAGTCATAATTTTTTTGATAGCACTAGGCATGCAACCAATGCCCCATGCAGCCAAAGCTTGGTGTTTATGGCGTAATTAAATGACCCTCATTGGTAACCCAACTTGCCTGCTATTTTGGTGGATCTTACTATTACTAATTGGAGGCTCCAACGGAGGCACCACGTTAATTCTCACCGAAGCGCTAGAAAAAAAGATAAATCCTTAAAATTCTCACAAAAATTAGAAAGATCCGCCATCAATCCAGTTGCATCTAGCAATGACAGCCATTGGATCTATTCTATTTTTGCAAAAAATTACTCACGTTAACCATTATAAAGATACAATAAAATAACCCCTACATGTAAATATAATTTACCCACCATTGCCATTACGAAGATTCATTATTATTATCATTATTATAAAGGTAGATCACCTAGAAAATAACCTACGGAGGAAGCCCTAATGCTTCCGGTACTTCCTCTTAGCCCATTCGCTCGCACATGTGGAAACCTGTTGTGCCGCCGCCTCCTCATCGTGGAATCACACGGAGTTCCTGCAGCCATGGAAAAGAAAATCACGACGTTTTGTTGCTCTTCCTTACAATCGAAGGTATATACACTAAGCACAGGCTCCCATGGAGTAGTTGCAATCTGATCTTTACTTCATCTTCTATTGTAAATCTCAAACAGACGGCGCATATATGTACAACTGCCACAACATATCATCGACAAAGATGATGCAGTAACGCAACTGAGAACCTGCCGGCCGCCCGTACGTCGTGTGTTAGCATGCACACATTCATGGAACTGCACACACAATTTAGATCACTCCCTTACACACCACCTACTACATGACGATCATTGAGCTACAAAGAAGACCACTTTTTTGGTGTGCTGAAGCCTGAAGGTGTAGGTGGGTGATGCCATGTCATGACTTCATATAGGTCAGAGATTAATTCCAAATGCAAAGTCCTTTTTCCAGCATCATTTTAATCTTTCTATATATAGCGACATAGTTTATATACCTAAAGTATACAATTCACCTATCACAATCAAAACCAGATTCATTATAATATATATTCAAGATCGAACTAGAGATGATACAAAGAATATTATTATATATTTGTTTCTATATATTGGGAGGACTACCGATTACAATTAGCAATCATTGCTAATTAATGGCATTCCATGCCAATATAATATATGGTATTTTAAAGAAATCTAAAATGTTAATTGAGTGGTGTCTTGAGATTAGTGTTGTCAAATAAAATCATACACATAAGTCAAGTTTTTTTTTTAATTAGTTAATATGATGTTATCTATAATCAACATTTTACTATATTGGCATTGACAAGCATTACATTATAATCTATTTTGAATATCACCACTACAATATTATGTACAAGTAGAATAATTAAATTAGACCTCTAATATTCATTTGAAATATGCTATTATGAAAAATAATATAAAGTAACCCATAAAAATTCATCTAAATTATCTTCGATGATAATTATGAAGAAGATTTTAAAAAACACTTTTATAATGGTCTAAATTATTCACTCATGGTATCATTAGCATATGAAAAGTTAACTTAGATATGTGTGTGTCGCTATGCATACACGTCTATACAAGTCAAGCATACGACTTTTAAGGTTTTCATGAAACATTTGTTGAGCACATGTGAAGGCAATATGCACAGGTGAAAATTATGAATGGGGATGGAAAAGTATACAAAGTTGTTGGAAACTCAACTCTATAACAAGCAAATAGTGATAAGAAAAATATTAATTCAAGTATTCTTCAAAAATATTAACATGTGAGAGGTAATTAAGCAATTCACCACCTCTTAGTATTGCCCTCGTGCATTTAGAATGTCCATATATGCCATTATGAGAATAATATAAAAATATCCTCTTTTAATCATGGTTATCAATCTTTGTCGTTCTACAACAACAAAAAAAAAATCTCTCAAATATGCACACAAATACTAATTGGAAATTGAACTCTATAACAAGAAAATAGTGATAAGAAAAAATATTAATTCAAGAATTCTTCAAAAAATATAACACGTGAGAGGTAACTAAGCTATTCACCACCTCTTAGTATAGCCCATGTGCATTTCGAATGTCTATATATGCCATTATCTTACTATTACTAATTGGAGGCTCCAACGAAGCCTTCACGTTAATCCTCACGACGCCGCTATAAAAATAGATAAATGCTAGAAAATCCCACATTAATCGAAACATCCGCCATCAAATCAAAAGACTAAGCCTTCTTTAACCATTGGATTTATTTTTATTTTATATAAAATTACCCACATCTGACATTATACTAACTAAAATCTTTTTTTCTAAATAAAATACCAGCCCCACGTGTAGTTAGTTGATAAAATATCGGCATAATTGGGGACAATGATTCACCTCCGTTAGTTGATATATTAATAATTAATAAAAATTAGATTTTTTTATAACATAATAAAAAATCAGATCAAACGTGTTACGTGACGTTTGCTGTTCAAAATAAAATCAGCTAATAATAGTTTAATAAAAAATCCAATAGAATCTTAATACTCTATTTATATGACATTGTTCAAAATCCGATCAAGCTCATAAATTAAGATCGTGTAAAAGAAAATCATATGTGCTAGATTACCGCTAATGGCATCTATCTTCTTTTTATGTCTGGGTACGTACAAGCTCTTGAATCCCTCCACATGTTTTCATGTCTGCTGATCAGACAGGGCAACATCTTCAGAGGAAGATACAGAATTCCAGATCTCATCGGCTTCGTCGCTGGATTCGGCACCAGGGGAGCTTCAACCTTCTTGCGCTTCATTATAGATCAGGTAATAAATCCGGTAATTGTTTATGTCTTTAGATCTAGAATATATTGTTTTGAGTTTGTGACACGCCTTCTTGAAAAATTAGTTCTTTATGCTTCTATGCATGAGAAATAATATTCTTTTTATATGACATAATTACAAGTGATTGTGTAAATTTTATGAGTTTGTGATTAGCTAATGGGGATATGAGTTTGAGACTGCTTCTATGCATTAAGAAAATAGGCTTTATGGTTAAGGATTTTGGAAAAACAGGCTTTGTGGTTAACTCCCACTATACGTCTTGCAGTCTTGCAGCGATGGATCGATCTTGGGACCTAAGAGCGCAGCCATGTCTCCATCACGCAGATGAGCCATGATGGTAGCAAGCGTGGTGTGTACAAATTGATTTGTCATTTTTGTTTCTAAAGTTACGGTGCATTTTATGCCAATTTTCGTTTTCATCTGGAGATAGAGAACTGAAATCGATGCTGCTTGCAACGATGCTACTACAAATTGGTTGCCCAAATTTATTTTACGCAATCTGCTAGATTTGATCGTTTCATGGATTTTAATTTGTTTTGTACAACAAGCACCATAATGGATGAAGAAGACATTGTTTGTAGCTTGCATGTGAGTCATGTCCATCCAATCAAGGATCACACTTTAATTGATGACTTCGATTCAGAGTAATCTTTAGTACACATAAGGTAAAATAATTTTTTTATGCTTTTATTTCCAGCTTTAAACTCTCCCCTACTAATTTTCATGGCTAGATATGATACTACTCTATTATTTGTACTATCCTAAAAAAAAAATAATTTAAAGACTATAGACAATGTGAACTCTAAGTTATCCACCTCGACCGTTATACAAGATAAAACATAAATATCTCTTAAATCTACTTTTTAAATAATAAATGTATATATTGCAAACTACAATCAAATAACGTAAAAGTACGCTCTTTGACCTTTTCTAAAAAAAAGGATGCTCTTTGATATATTAAAGTTCAACATCCTTTTTTTTTAGCATAATAAAGTTCAACATCTTGAGTATCACATTGTAAACTAAAGATGTCACATTGTAAAAAGCAGAGACCTAGAACCCGTTTTTTAGTAACATAGAGAAATCAATATTGGAACAAAAGATTTACAACTCAATGTGTGTACAAGAAATTACAACAAATATATTAAACTTCAAAAGATATAATTTGATTTATTATGTTACAAAAAGCGATGCAATATATTTTATATAACTTTGGGTTGTTTCAACTAAGTAGACATATAGCTAGAAAAAAAAGATAAATCTAATAACTAGAAATGCGGTGGAGCATTACATGTGTCCATTCATAAATCTCCATCATCTAAGCAAAAAATAATTCTCAAGAATCTCCATCGTATTAGGTTGGGACCATGGGTTGGACAAGTCCCCAGCGCTTAGGAACCACTCATACTCGATGAGCATTTATTGCCCCTTGCCTGCTTGTGCTGCTCATTCGCTGCTCCCTATTAGAATGCAAATCAAATCTCTCCTTGGTTATTGGGCCCAAGGCTAAAATGATGGAGATTTTGAATGGAGGGAGTAACATTAATTCTTACAAAAACAAATAAAAAAAAGACAAATTATAGAGCTAGCTAGATAAGGGCACTCCCAATGTAGAAACCATTATAGTTTCTATCGACATTAATTATGTTGTTGACATTAATTATGTTGTTACCTAAAAGCCGTTTTGCTAATGTAGCAAGGTAGTTAATGAAGAGAGAGAGAGAGAGCAAAAATCATAGAAATCGGATCTAAGTTAGAAACCATGTCTACACGAGAACCAAGACATGAAGGATGTGATGGGGTGAAGAATGGAGAGAAAATACATGTGATTGGATAAAAATTGTTATGTACAAACTATCCATTGGGACTATAGTTTCTATATGTAGTGTCAATGTAAATTAATAGGTATAGAAACTACGCATAGTTTCTAGCATAGGAGTGATCTAAAAATAGGCACCAGATATTACTACATGGCCTGTAGAAATACAATCATATGCCCATCTCTTTTTGGTAAACTCCAATATCATTGACAATAATAACCTTTGGTATTATGTAAAAACAACATAAGCTTTAACCCATGCATCTAAATTTAATTTAGCCATCAATCTAAAGTTAAACTAAACTTGCATCTAATTATTTATCAACTATCATGATAGATAATCTATGCAACCACCGAAATCCGCATCTGAATTATCATTGTTGTTAGTATTCACAACAACCATAGTTTATGCTAATAGGCGTGCTATAAAAAGAAAAAAATATGATATCGATGAACAATAGAGATCAATAATTGACACAACTATCACAACCAGGATGGAGACTACATAGTATCTATTGTGTTAGAAAAAAGGAAAAGGTGAAAAATGAATTAAGTACAAGTACCTTTTATTAGTTAGAAATAGTAATAACTTATGCTTATGTCTCCCCATGCGAGTTTCAACTTAAATTGAAGGCTGAAAAGAAATCAAAATTTAGATTTATGATATAGTAAGTTATGGATGAAAAACAAGTGCATTGTGTTAACAAAACAAAGATAAAGCAATATAATTTAATAAAAATTTATTATCAAAGACATTAGCAATAACTAATGCCGACATCCCATATAAGAATTTGCTTTCGTCTTGGTTACGGGGTTGATGGACTAGTTTGCAAAATGGGGATACGCCCGATAAATAGATGTAGAGAAAGTATTCACTTGTAGATCTAGTCACTCTTTTTTTTTTTTTTTTTTTGTCATTTTATGATTTTTTTTTTATAATTTACTATGAATTATCAAAGATTCAATCTAAATGTTTTAAAAGGAAAAAGGACAAAAACCACTTATTATAGCAAACCACCTACCAAACTGGTTTTTGGACCTAGATGAGACGTCGGGACAAGTTCAAGGATGTGTTTTTCTTCAGTTTTCTAAGTACATGGGACTGGATGAGACATCGGTACAAGTTCCGAGCTTCAGCCGATTTTACTCTTGAATGAATATATCATTGATAAGACATCTTTGGCGGCATTCTAAATTCAGATTCGCAAATCAACTTCCAAGTTACAACGAGAATTTGATTCGCAACACCACAATGCCAAAGAACAAGACTATACACTAGATCACACTTTTGTTCATCTCACGGGAACGCAATCGATCCACCCTTCCAACTGCCAATACCAACCAAAGGAAAACCCTCAAATTCGAGGGGAATGGACTTGCGAGCACATGCTAATGTCCTTGGCGTAAACACCGGCCGATTTACTTGGTGTTGGCTGAAATTTTAGTCAGCGTCGTCACATGGCGGTAGTGTTGGTATTTGCAGATTATCGACAAAATCAACTTTGTTTAACCTTACACGCCGCGGGACATGCCTCGGAGTTCCTCACATACGGGCCCGTGTCAATATTGGCGTGTTGACTTTATCAAGAAATTAACCCGAGATTTGTAACTTAACGAGGATGACGAGTAATGTTGTATACATTGAAAGTATTGCCATGATACTGCGTTATATTTGAAGTTAGCAGGGCTCTCGCACGGAAATGGTTCGCTTTCGAGAAAGTACAATTCTTTAGGTGGTTTATCTCTGGAGATATTACTAACTTGCTTTTCATTTGATATTGAATTGTAGATTGTATTTCTTTTTATGCTATGAATATGCATAACAGGATAAGAAGCGAAAAGGACCATAAACCTACCCCGTATGGTTAGGCCAGGATCGATTACCCGTATTTCAACGTTCACCGAATGCTCGAGCCCTTTCCTTGAGATGAAGCTAAAGCGGTGTACATCAAGGTCGATCTCAAGTAATTTGATCCCGCATCAACCCACAAATCATAAGAGTCAAGATGAAAGGGGGGGAAGTAGAACCATCTTGAACAAATCAACTTACCACATAAAAGTTGTGCAGCCGAGGTCTTGAGAAGGGGGGCTTTTCATTGTAGCTTTGAACAAGCTTCCTCTCGGGTAACCAGATTCATGTCATCACGGGTTTACCAACCACGCCAATATCTTCAATCTTTTTCTCCGAAGGGGACCGTTGAATCAATGGGAAACCCTTAACCTTTTCTATTTCATCGTTTACAAGTCTGAAAAACAATCAAACCAAGAGGCGAAATTCATAGAAACTTCATCCATGGATTAATAGGCATCGGCAATTTGTGAAAAGATATCATCAGCGATGGAGAAGTTTACCTTGATGCATTCATGGGCGGGGAGAAATTTCTTTCTCAAGTTATCATTCAGATTTAAAATATAGCACTAAGATTAATCCCTTCCCATCACTTTATCACCAGGAACATAGCAAAGAGGATATGTAGGCATGCATGGAACAAGTATTTGTAATTTTCTTTTTTTTTTGAAAGAAAAGCAGGAGCTCACCACTCAATTAAATACCGAAAGAAAAGGCATGAGTTTTGATCAAGACAAAGAATTTGCCTCCCTTAACCAAAGAGGACATTGTGCAAAGGCGCGGGGGCCTTTCCCTTTCAGGGTGAAAACCCGACCGCGGGAAAGGGTGTTTCTACTTTGGTCCTAGGATGAAATTATGTTCGCCCAATGGATGCCATGTGTACATAAAAAAGTATTTGCAATCACCTGGAATCATTAACATGTCAACTCAAAGTAAACCTCGTGATCATACCACGGATGTTTACGATAAGTAGTGAAGGAAGTTTGTCATTTTGGCTTGTTCGGATGGAAGCCTCAATATCGCCGGGCAATGTGGTGAATTTTCCACCGGGGACATGAATATGTCCACACCAAATGGAGTGTGTATGGAGAATGTAGTCGAAGCGGGAGATTTCTTTTGTCCCCAGTAGCCAACTATAAATCATTACAAAATGAGGGTTCATGAGACATCACATGCATTTGTGCAAAGAATTCTTACTTGAAAAACTTTCCCTCGCAGCTTGAATGTAGAAGGTTCAAGCCTGAGAACCAACAACTTATTTAATTTTTTTCTCACCGGCTTGTGGAACCATTAATCCATTTCATTAAGCGAATCAAATATCTTCTAGAGGAACTGCATTTATAGAAATTTAGCGCAACAAGGGTTTAGTCCGGCTATCACCATTCACCGAAAAACAAAAGGTGAACACATCCGAGTAAAACCTGCTATACGGTAGTTTGATCTCCATCGAAAGATCGCCTCTTGAAAGAAAAGACCGATAATTTCTTCTTTTTGCCCGTGGACTTGCTCGCTAAATGGTTGGACCTTGTTAGCATGACGAGGTGTGCACACTGGTGTCAAACTTTTGAAAGATGCTTTTCATGAGGCTTCTCTCCATCTTTGGAGGACTTCAAGGTATTACATGCATCTCTCGGCTCTTCTAAGTTTTTTTTGTGAGAATCTTTATACCCTCATTTTCGTGTCTTTCGAGTCCTCAACCTTTCCACTAGAGACATCACAAGCTTCGGGCTTTTGCAACTTTGAGCCTCTACCGTGTTTTGTTTTCAGCGTCGCTTTTCAGTGATGCGTCGGCCGGCTTGAGCAACACTAGAACCATCAAAAATCCTTTTTCAAACTTAGGATGGCATGGCCGATAGATGAAGCATCTTCACACTTCATCAATTGTGTACTGTTGAATTTGACATAGCGAGGGGTCTGCAAAGAAAATATCAAAACCTGACGAATATAAATGTCCTTTTTCAAACAAAAGGTTTGAATATGTGTGTCAATACTTTTAACGCTTAATTAAAATAATTTGAAAAGGCAATCTGAACCTCCATTGACCTTCAGAGTCTTAAAAATTTAAATTGATCCCCAAAATCTTGTGGTCGAACCAAGCTTCTTCTTGGCACACAAGCGAACCAACGAGGGAAATCTTGATTTTAGCCCATTTTTTTAAAATGCTTAGACTTTTCATTCTTTGGAACATATGCGGGAACAAAAAGTTTCAATTACCATTTCCATTCTCGTGTCCCGGCTCCTTTGTGTGATGCCCTTTGCAATTGTGTGAGGTGGAATGTAACGTTTGAGCCATCGGATCTCCGTAGAGTAGGCTGAGGGTGATCCTAAATGAATTTGCCTTCTCGGAGGAAAGAACCAAGTTCTCCACATGCTGGCACATACTACTTGAAATTATTGGTTAAAACTGCCTTGCCACGCGGTAAGCGCTTTTGTAAATCTGACATAATCTTTTGTGATCTCAACTTTTTTGCTTGAAGAAGATACGAGGCACCCATAGTGGTTATAGGCTGATTTTATTTACGGCCAAGAGGAATCTTCTTCCGGCATTTGACGAGAATGTGGATTTCAAAGTACGCACAACAAAAGGTCAACAAGTGATTAGCTACACCTGCTACAAAACATAAATGAAGCGAAACTAAAAAGAGACATTTATTGCATATGATGCTTTTTACGTATTATCATAACGGCACTTATTAAGACTACGAAGTAGGAATGATGCTTGAAGATGTTGATCGCGAATCCAACTTGAGGACACTTTAAGCATACCAAGAAAGTATTACATGGATTGATTGATATAACAAATAGATGTATAGCGAAAGAAATGCAAATAGATCTCTAGAATCACGAAGATAGAAAACCACAAGTAAGCCACAAATAAATATGAAGGCGTGGAACCCAAACTATTGAAATGGCAAATGGAGGCAAAATATAAGCCCGGGGAGATGATATTATTATTGGGACGGCCTACAGTACCGGGGCTACCAATAAGCGAAGCCTTGGCCACTTTCGCTCCCTATGACAGCTGCAAACAAAATCCAATTTTTGACCATTAAAAATCCACACATCTATGCTCATAATATAAATTTGCCGCACAACATACAGACAAAAAAGGAATCTAAATCTAAAATATCAATACACGCCGATATTAGAATGAATAGAGTACTTTTACAGCACTTTGTAGGTCTTGAGAAACAACTGCTTAAGCACTCCAGATACGTATAAATAAATACAAAGATTACGAGGACACACAGTTTTAATGCAAACCACTTGGGCTCGCCGGCTCCAGCAAGTTGACTTAATGGCGCTAGCGGGGATTGTTTAACGCTTTCAAAAAGGGGGCAGAACGAGGAAACCCAAAATGGATAGAGGTGAAGCCAGCGCAGACACGGATCTTAGTCTTCCATCTTAGCCAAGGACATTTCAAAATATAAAGAGTTAATAAGCCAAAAGAAGAGAAAAAGGAAAGTCATTTGAAAGCGAAGAGAAAATGATTAGGCCCCAATAAGAACGAAGAAGATTTGGACTCAAAAAGTCCCCACTAATCCCACCGGATGGCAATTTGGCGAAAGATCCTAACTTGAGAATCAAAGGCGAAAGCGCAACAAATTCCTCGCTAAAACCATGGCATTTCTTTTCGCACCCAAAGAAGTACGTACGCGATTGATCCGAGAGGAACACCGGCGCGAAAGGAACGCGGTCGACCTACTCTAGGAATCCCACGTGTCGATTCAAAGCGGCTTAAGGTCACTTCGAATCACGCCAAAAACTGGAGTACGCTTCAAGCGCCGCTTTTGGAAGATCAGCCCAAAACTAGCGCTGCCGGGCATTGCGTGCTACGAAAACAGACACCTATTTATATGCCCATCCCAGCGCTGATCAAGGAAACCCGTGTGTTCCGCACCAAGAAGCCAAGGTTGGCTCGCCGGCTTCGGCCCCATCCATCGAGCGACGTCAAAACAAGAACAAGAAACCAAAAAGCTCTCTCAAAACCGCATCTGCCCTGCGAGCAACAATAATCAAAGCCGCTTCCCTTTTCGGCCAGCTGCGCAAAAGCATCCACTCCAGAAGCAGAAACTTCCCATTCGGCACACAAGCTGCGCCCGGCCGCAGTCGCCGTCTCACTCCGCGACACGCTACCTGTCTCAGCAGCACCGATTTGTTTTCCCCAATGATGAAAGCGAGATAGCCAGCAGGCGTCACACCACGGCACACGCGACACAGCGGAGGGAGACGAGCCGAAGCGTGCGAAGAATCGCGTAGCGGGCGGGCGGCGGGCGTCGGTTGCTGCGGCGGAGCCGGAGCAGCGCACGGGGAGGAGGACTTGAGCGAGGAAGAAGAGCAAGTGGAGCCGCCGAGATGGTGGTGGTGGTGGTTCATGCGCTAGCCGCGTGTGGCGCGTCTGTGTCTGCGTGTTATACTCACGTGGGGGAG